>LSHF01000117.1:0-73551 GCA_001660795.1 Leptoxyphium fumago
GGCCTCGCTATGTTGTAGCACTCTCAACGTCTGGGCGCTCGACGATTCTTTACATTGCATGTGCAATCAAAGCATTGCCCAGCGCAGTCGCCCTTCCTTCTCATATCAAAATTTTCTAATATCTTGGGAATTTGTTGACCGGGATAGCAGCTGGAAATTTTGAACGCAACAAATTTAGCTGCTTTCTCACTGCTTGCAAGCTTGTACAGTAACCGCTAAAGATATCTGCCTTTCGATACTTCCCCACTATTCTACGCATGCGTCAATGTTCTTGTCTCTTTTCAAAGCATCAACTACTCGCTTACCCATCTGGAATCGAATCCCGCGCATTTGGAGTCAACCTGCCAGCGTCCATATCATGGCCCAGAAAAGACCGTTCAATGAGGGGAAGAGGCACTTCAAGAAGAGCAAGAAATCAAAGACAAGCGATGTTCCACAAGGCTCCAATGAGGAAGTGTTATTGGTCGATATCAGGGAAACACTCAAGCGATCATCGCTAGACCCTGCAGAATACAGCAAGCCGGAGGCGCTGCCAGAACAGCATACCGAGCTCGAGGTCGACATCCTCTCGATCTCTTCCACCGGCGACGGCCTTGCTCTGAAGGATGGCCATGTCTACGTCGTACCGTTCGCTGCGCCTGGAGATACCGTCAAGGCGAGGGTGTATAAACACAACGTTGAGGACCACTATTCCCTGACCGATTTCATCGAGGTCGTGAAACCTTCTGAGCACAGGACTGAAACGCCCAAATGCAAGTACTTCACGCAGTGCTCTGGATGCCAATTCCAACATCTCCCATATGGATATCAACTGGCGCACAAACGCTCCATCGTCGAAAAAGCTTATCGCAATTTCTCCAACCTGAATCCTGACCTTGTACCCCAACCTCTGGAGACTATTGGCTCTCCCCTGCAATTTGGGTACAGAACCAAGCTGACACCTCATTTCGATGCGCCCGCGGGTGCAAGGCGAGCGAACAGAAAGGGCGAGAAGGTGAAATGGGAAAAGGTACCAGAGATCGGCTACATGAAGAAAGGCACTCAGAAAACCATGGATATTGAGGATTGTCCAATTGGGACAGAAGCAGTACGGCGTGGCCTAGCGAAGGAGCGCAAGCGGGTTGCTGAAAACCTCGAGCAGTATGCTAGGGGCGCAACTCTATTGCTAAGGGAAAGTACGCAAAGAGTGGAGAAGACGTCAGCTCCTGCAGCAAGCGAAGAGGATGATTCCGTTGTCGAAGACCGCGACGAATGGATTTATCGGAAGACATGCATCACAAACCATAAGCATACATCTACTGAGTATGTTGAGAATTTCCGCTTCGACAACCCAGCAGGTTCTTTCTTCCAGAACAACAACTCAATCTTACCTCTGGTGACCAAGTACATCCGCGACAATATTCTAGGGCCCTCTGTCGGTTCAGCAGCTGCCACACCGCCCACCATTAAGCACATGATAGACGCATACTGCGGTAGTGGCTTCTTTACCGTGACTTTGAGCTCTATGTTTAGTCGCAGCATTGGAATCGACATTTCGAGCCAATCAATTGACTATGCCAGCAAAAACGCCGAACTGAACGGATTGCCCAAGGACTCGACCAACTTCCTCGCCGCAGATGCCAATAAATTGTTTGACGCTGAAACCCTTGATCACTCTAGATTCCCTCCCGCTGAGACTGTGGTCGTTATCGATCCACCGCGCAAGGGCTGCGACACAAACTTCATACGACAGCTTCTACACTATGGACCACAGCGCATCTGCTATGTTAGTTGTAACGTTCATACCCAGGCCAGGGATATCGGCTGGTTGGTGAGTGGTGTGGATGACGTGGAGGATGAGAAGGGCTCCAAGAGCGATCGCGTAGAGGGTCTGTACGAGATTGAAAGTTTGCGAGGATTTGATTTCTTTCCACAGACAGGCCACGTTGAGGGTGTGGCATTCTTGAAGAAAAGGTCGGTGTAACCAGAGGAAATTTGTTCGTCTCTGCTACATGGCCTTATATGTATATTACCAATATTAGGTGCAATATGCACAGCCAGCGCTGGTGGATCATTTTTTTAATCTCGAGCGAGTCAAAGCAGTACTATGTTTTGCCTGGATGCACGACCATCAGGCTGATTATCAAGCTCTCACGCATCCACATGAAAGGACAGCAAGATCTAGGCTGGCGCAGCCTAAGATATACATTCGAATGACTCAATGAATCATTAGAGACCTTCGCGCTGAAGGTGATGGCAATCAGCAGGTTAATGGATGTTCAACTTCGATGAGAAGAATGTGGAGTACGCCAACCGCAAAACTTGCTGAAAGTGAGATTTGCTGTCCTGGACGGAAGTCTCTTCTCGGCGATAGTGCTAGAGCGATGTACAATCAGTAAACGCTAGCTTTGTAGGATTATTCGCCTGAGCGGTAACTCGCGTGAACAAGCTTATGTGGAGACGACATGTCGTCTGGCGAATTCAGATGTTCGGCCAGGACAGTACCTTCAAGGTATCATAGCAATGCGGTTCTTACTCGTCTCGAGGTGCGTGCGGTCTCCGTACCCTCTCCCCGGACAAATAAGTTCGCCAGTTTGCCGTGATGCTCTTGTGAATGGTGGGTGTTGGGTAATTCAAGAGATGTAACCTTTGCGTGAGGATGCCTTCGAATTTGGAGCGCCAACCCTTTCAACCCAAAGTCTTGATCTTCTTTTTCTTGCCTTCGGCACCTTTGGCTTTCTGCTTGCCAGCAAATGTTCGCCATGAGTCAATCCGTGTCTCTCTTGTCTTTTCCCACTCTTGTTCGTGTTCACGTTTTCGCTTTCTTTCGGCAATCTCAGCATCCTCTTTACGCTGCTGCCTACCTTCTTCTTGCATCTGTGCTTTCATCTGCCGAGCTCGGCGCATTTCCTCCTCCATCAAAACGAACTTGATCTTCTCCTTCCACTCCCTCATGAAGCGTTCATCGGGATCTTTCACTTCCTCGCTGTCAATGGTGAGCTTGCGCTCACGGATGAGGAGCATACGCGCATCGGCGATATCCCCATCCAGAACGGCTCGCTTCTTCTCATCCAAGAGGAATTGGTATGCTGCGGCCAGGCGGTCGAAAGCGTCGGGCGCATTAGGATTTGAAGATTTGTCCGGATGGATCAATAAAGATTTCTTGCGGTACGTTCTCTTGATATCCTCGTCTGGGACACCAGGCTGGAGGCCGAGGACGTCATATGCATTGGCTCGGAAGGCTTTTCGGATCCTATCAATCTCAGAGTCCTGCGTCCGATGATTTGGGTCAGTCTGAAACCAACGTCAAGCTATCGGAATCTCTGTCCATGCCTACCTTGTCAAATTCCTTTGATTCTTTGGCGAGATTATCTAAAAAGGCTGCATCTTCAAGTTCTTGCTCTTTCTCTAGTTGCTCAAAAGATGTCTCCGGGACAGTGGATTTCTCTGATGCTAGCTTTTCTGCCATAATATTCGAACTTGGCTGAGTTGAGCAGGATAAGATTCGTGCCGACTGAAACTCGTCTGTATGTGACCGCTTCGGCCCAGGTAGTTGCTAGTAGAAGGGATCAAGGGAAGTACCAGGTACTCTACTGTATCAATCTATCGATACAGATAACCCAAGCTGCTTGATGCCTCAGGCCACAAGCTCGGACTTTTTTCGCAAGCCCAGCACACAGTCAGTGCAGCTCACATAGCTTTGCAGGGTCCGAAGGTGGGCATTTACTTGATCTTCACCCCTCCTCACCTAGATATAATTTCATTTTTGACTGTCTTTCTCTTTAGCGTGGAGGAATTACAGTTACACTGGTTCGCTATAAAAGCAGTACAAAAGTTCCTATACACACAACTCGAATTGTGCCAATTGCATTGATCGATTGCAATTGACTAGCACTCCATTGGCCTGGAAACACAATTCTGTTACCGAAGTCGCCCAGTTAAGAATGTCTTCAACGGGTCTTAAGGTGCTTCTGATAGGCAACGGAGGCAGAGAACACGTGCTGGCGTGGAAGCTGTCACAAAGTCCGAAGGTTTCTCACATCTTCTGTGCCCCTGGTAACGGTGGCACAGCATCAGAGGCAAAGTGTACCAACGTTGCCTCCCCAGCTGCCGACGACTTCCCAGGACTTGCAGCATTTGCCAAGGACAATGGAATCGACCTTGTAGTCCCAGGCCCAGAGGCTCCTCTTGTTGCAGGAGCCACAGACTTCTTCTTGCAGCACGTTCCCGGTGTCAAGGTCTTTGGGCCGTCCAAAGCTGCTGCAGCGCTGGAAGGCAGCAAGACCTTCAGCAAGGACTTCATGAACAAGTTCAACATCCCCACCGCGCGTTATGGGAATTTCACATCGTTCGAAGATGCATCAAAACATCTCGACCAGATTGATTACAAAGTTGTAGTCAAAGCCGACGGGCTTGCAGCTGGCAAAGGCGTTTTAATACCGGCAACGAAGGAGGAAGCCATCGATGCACTTAAATCAATCATGCAGTCGAGGGAGTTTGGTGATGCTGGTAATTCGGTGGTCATTGAGGAGTTCTTGGAGGGTGACGAGATTAGTATTCTGACGTTCTGCGACGGCAAGACCAGCACAAGCTTGCCCACGGCGCAGGATCACAAGCGTATATTCGACAACGATCAGGGCCCTAACACTGGTGGAATGGGTACTTATGCTCCAGCCCCAGTTGCAACTTCCGCACTTGTGAAACAGATTGAGCAAGAAGTGTTGCAGCCGACCCTAGACGGCTGCGCTGCCGAAGGATTCCCATTCAAGGGTATTCTCTTCACGGGCCTGATGCTCACTGCCGCTGGTCCTCGGACGTTGGAATACAATGTCCGATTCGGCGACCCGGAAGCCCAAAGCTGCCTCACATTACTGGAAAACGACCTTGCAGATTTGATGTTGGCTTGTTGTGATGGCACATTAGCAGAGCATAAACTCTCATTGAAGAATGGTAGCGCGTGCACTGTTGTTGTGGCAGCAGGCGGTTACCCTGAATCATACGCCAAAGGAACGCCTATCCAAATTGACAGCACCGATGAAGAAGGCAACCATGTTTTCCATGCAGGCACAGCATTGAAGGACAACCAGCTCGTCACAAGCGGCGGACGTGTCATTGCTGCCACCGCTACGGCTGGGACGTTGAAGGAAGCCGTTGCAAAAGCATATCGAGGCGTCAACAGAATCAAGTTTGAAGGTATGCAGTACAGACGGGACATCGCTGCTAGGGCTTTGCGCTGAAGTGGGACGTTTGTTGTGGATTCTGGTTGGTAGGACCTGCGACGTATTCACTTGCAGCGAGGCACATCGTGCGTGAGAAGCATCATTTCGGCGGGCTTATAATCGAAAGTTCGATAACACAAGCCGCTGTCGGCACATACCTCACAAGTACACCATTAGGGTTTGATACTTTCGCGTACATCAGAGTGGCCTTTGTCAATACAACGTTGACCTTTGGAAACGTGCAATCTGGGAATGATTTGGCTTTTAGTGCTCCACCATACAAACATTTATCCACGTTTGCATGAGGTTTCAGGAAATGTGTATCTTCCTCTTGAGTGGTATTATGTCAGGTCATTCGACCGGTGAGGAAAGATAATGGAGAAAGGGGACGAGTAGGGGAAAGAAAATAGCGCCACTGTTGAGATTAGATTCGTATGGTACACTCAGATAGGGCTACACTTATTAGGTAAGGTGACGTCGAAATCCCTGCACCGGAATTTACGATTACTAAACAGCAAGACTGGCTCAAAGAGTCAAGATGAAGTCTTCGCGCGTACGTTGATGACGACATAGATTCAGGAATCGGCATGGCAAATATGCCCGTACTTTACGTATCATAACATCGCTCTCAGCAAGAGACGAATGCTTCAATACTCTTCATCCCGCCGACGCACCCATGCCGTTAATGCGGATTCCTTATACTACACCCTTCCCGAGTCCCACTATCCATCCCCCTTCAGCTTCAAGCATCGCAGGGGCAGTAACCGCACTCTATAATTTCCTTGCTGCACCGGCCTTCAATGCTGGCAGTAAGCTTGGAGGCAATGGCAAGGTAGTCGTCCTCTCAGGGGCTGGCATATCTGTGGCTTCTGGACTTGCCGACTACCGTGGCAGTGCCGGCACATACACCTTGAACAAGACCTACCGTCCTGTTTACTTTCATGAGTTCTGCGCCAACCATGAGGCCCGCAAACGGTACTGGGCTCGCAGTTTCCTTGGATGGACCACATTGAACACTGCACAGCCTAATCAATCTCACTTTGCAGTAGGCAGACTGGCTGATTGGGGTAGGGTGTCATCTGTCGTCACCCAAAATGTCGACTCATTTCACCCCAAAGCTCATCCTACCTTGAAAACGCTGGAGCTCCATGGGTATCTACGAAGCAACGTGTGTTTGAGTTGCCGCACAGAGTATGACCGTTCAAAATTTCAAAAGGATTTAGAGAAGCTCAACCCACAATGGGCTGCTTTTCTGGCCGAGATGATCGAGTCTGGGGCCATGTCCACCGAGAATCCCGAGGAGAGGCATCGCCGAGGGCTCAAGACCAACCCAGACGGAGACGTTGATGTTCCTGGTGTCAAATATAATACATTCCGCTATCCGGCCTGTCCAAAGTGTCTGACAAACCCGCCTGCTGATACCCATGTTGACGTGGACTCAGACGGTGCTTGGCTGCCGACATCAACCGCTGGCGTGCTCAAGCCGGCTGTCATCATGTTTGGGGAGTCCATTCCGGACCCTGTCAAAGTGGCCGTGGAACAATCTGTGGATGAAGCAAGCAAGGTTCTAATTCTTGGTACATCTTTAGCGACCTATTCCGCGTGGAGATTGGTCAAGAGGGCAAAGGCCCAGGGCAAACCGATCGCTGCTGCTAACATGGGGGGCATTAGAGGAGAGGAGCAATTTTTCATGGACCTGCCTCCTGATACTGATGGCCAGCATGGAGTGAGATGCAGTCTACCGCTCGAGATTTTGTTGCCAGAACTAGCAGAAAAGATTGCCAATGAACCTCCGTCAATGAGCATGCCTGCATTCCGAAACGATTCGTTTGTCCCTGCGCCCTGGGCTTACAGGTGAAAGCCAGCCAGCAAGACTCTGACATTCACATCAAATCCGGATCGACTTGGCCTTGTGTTGTACAGTGCTGATTTTTGAGCCGCCGCACCTGGGCACGGACAAAGGCGGTACAGAAGCTCCGTGTCGGAACTCGGCATTATGCTTGTCGTACAAAATGGGTCCAATGACAGCAATCCTCGATTTGTCTGTTGCACATTGGATATATACAAAATTCCCGGGTGGCATTGAATAGCGCGCCAGTTCTTTGGGATACAGTAGTGAGGAAGTCATTTTTCGGGCGGGAAAAGAGAGGGTATAGAGACTAAACAAGCCAATGGAAGCTCCTAGTAACAGTATTGATGGTGCATATTCTACAGTACGTGTGTAAGAGAACTATGATAGAATGTAAATTTTTCCACTGGATGTCAACATACAAAACTTCCATATTTGTTTGCCGTTTCCAGCTATAAGCATAGTCATAGAAGTGCAAACGACTTTGACTTGATTTCGTTCCCACTGTGCCTAGACTGGGATGACTGGTCTAAAAGTTCATGCTGCTGCATTTACCGGGACATGTGACACTCATGCTTTATGACACTTCCTGGGTGGGAGTGTTGATACCATTTTCTAATAGAGCAAGTACACTAGGGGTTCATCAATGATATCCTTCCCTCGACCTTATAGCATGACGACTCCCACGCCACCCATCTTGCCTACGTCGATCTGCATAGCTTCATTGACACCGCTTGCCAACTTCGACGTTCTCCAATTGAATAGATAATAGTGCAGTTTGCCATCACCTGGCTCGAAGCGCTGCTCTTTCAGGAACAAAGGATTTTCGAGCAATGTCAGTGCATTGAAAACGTGAAAGCCTGCGTTCTTGGCCGTGATAAGAGCGTCATGTACGAGAGCTTGTAGACGAGTTGCGAGGGGTTTTGCGTTCTCTGCAGTTGTCTCTCCCGTTGGAGGTGGCAAATCAAAAGCTGTTGAAGATGCATAATAGTACAGATAAGCAGCGCGGATTGTCGTTGTTGTCTGTGTATTTGCCTTGAGAACGGTGGACTATCGTAGCATGTCAATATGGATCACAACGGAGAGGTTCAAGATAGCTGGACCAAGAGACGAAAAAGGGAAGGGCTTCTTACCTCAAGGATATAGTAGGAGATGAAATCGGTGATCTTGCCCTCTCCGTCCTCTACGACGAACGCCCATACGACATCCTTGCTAGCTTTGCTGCAAAGCCAGTGTTGGACCTCTTCCTTGGTGAACTCTTGTCTTAGGTTGAATCGTTCGATGTACTTTTGCAGCAGGGCCAAAACAGCGGGTATGTCATCTTCCTTCATCTGACGGAAGCCTTTCGTCAATGGCTTTTGCGGCAGCTTGTACCGCAGCTTTTGCCTCATCTCGCTACTGCCCGGTGGTAGGTGGCTGAACCCATTTCGGTAAAGATGCTCCCAGTCTAGTGATCGGTGGTAGTATCGACATGTGGACACTGGAGTGGGCAGCAGAGTCCCGGCGGTGTACAGTGCCTGGTACACGCCGCTTAGATAGCACTTCCGTGTGACCTCCTTGATCAGGACAGGGGCAAGACGTTTGTTGCGAAGCTTGCGATGGATGGTCAAGAAGTTAATCTCTGATGCATTGACAGTGTTTGAATTGACCTTCAGTTTTACAGGGATGCCGGCAATGAATGCGACCAACTTTCCTTTCTTCCCTTCTTTGCTTTTAGTACGGACACCAATGTGCCATTCCTTCGTCCAACCCGGAGGCTTCAGAGCCCACTCAAGGAAAGAAATGGAGTAGTTGAACCTGAAAGAGCCATCTTTGTCTTCAACATAGTGATTGAAAAGTAGATCATAGAGCTCCTTAAGCTCATCCTGATCATTCAGATCAACCAGAGACCACTCGAACCCATCCAAGAGAGGCTCAGGTTCGGGTTTTGCGCTGGCTCTGCACACTTTATCAGGGAGAATGGCGCCCTCTTTTGTGTTGGTTTCATCCGTTGTCTGAAGCAGATTAGGCTCGGTGAATTTAGGCACTGGTTGAGTGTTCCAAAATTTGTAATCTTCTGGTTTCTTGCCATCGGCGTTGGAGCCATCTGCTTCTGAAAGAGCAAGTTGCTGGAGTAGCTGCTTTATGTCTTGCCCTCCCAGCTTCTCCTGCGACGGTCCATCTTTTTGGTCGGACATATTGCTGTATTGGCCACGAATCACTCGTCCGAGGCTTTCAAGAGAGTCTCAAGTCAATTGATCGACGTTCCGCAGTCTGTACCTCTACACTGTGGTCCTACGATGGCACCAACTTTCCTACTTGGCTTGAAGGGATTGCAGCCACACAAATTGGTGGGAAGCCTGGGAGCCAAGTAGGCGTACCTATATCTGCCTGCTTTCATGTGGCTGGCGGTGGGGCAATGATGGAGGAAGCCAGGCAACCAGGCAACCAGCTGTTCTGCCCAAATAGGCTAAGGTTCGGGGGTGGTGGATGGATTGCGCATCTATCTATTGCCGGGACCAGAGACTCGGCCACATCTGTTGATCCAACTCAATATGTGATGACCTCGATACATTGCCTGAGCCGCAATGGCTTGGGACAGCTTCTACTCCAGCCATGCAATTCGACTATCTCAATGCGATCACAACTTCTCCATACGAGGCAGCTGAGCTTCCTGCCGCTGCGCCAAAGACAATGCGTTCCCACACCACGGATCGCAACTTCTCGAAGATGGCAAACCACAGCTCGCGTGCCTCCTCCCAGGCAGCCTGAGTTGCAGCAGGACGGCAGAACTCAAGGTAGGTGATGCGTCACCGTATCGCCAAGTGTCCAGGCCAGATGCTGACCACAATTGTTTGCAGCTTTTCAATACCCGTCTATCATTAACGTTTACAACCCTGGCTCGACGGCAACGATTCTGCAAGGATACAGTCGCGCAGTAGCCCTGGTATTGTTCTGTGCAGGGCTGTTCTCGACGGTGCACGTATATTATCTACCCTCGACTTCCTCGGATCCTTCGGTTCCAGACCTGCCTGGCGCGGTTTCCAACAAAGCTTTGTGGATGATTGCCATACCTACTGTATCGACAATACCATTGGCTTTTACAAGTTTCATATCCGGAAGCTATGTGCACAGCATAAGAGTCCACTTGCCGCGGTATGCGCGACGAAACAGGATGTCACTCCTCAGCTTTGCTGCAAAGCCTACCCCAGAGACAAAACTGGATATCGCGTATATGGCCTTCAGGCCATGGCCAAAATGGCGGATGGTATATTTCAAGGATTTGAGGCGTGCCAAGGGAAAGCGACTGGCAAATCTGCTACACATGCCTCTTGATGAGGTCGAGAAAATGGGTGAGCTGCCTCTGACTGCGAGACTGTTTGCCAAACATCAGGGGCAGTATTATGTGAAGACGAGCCGCGATACAAAGCAAGGCAAGAGCAACACCGGTGCTGTACCCGCAGTCTGGGAGGAGCTGTGGAAGAGGATACCTATCGAAGGTCAAGGGGGAAAAGATAGGGACTTTCGATAGTCGTACTGTACTCGTAGCATGCCAGCATTTCTAACGTCCGACCAACAAGATCTTTGTTCTTCTATGTCAATATGTTGACGGTGTGTAAGACATTCAGATTATAATTCCATGTTATGTGTTGAACTTTCCAAAACTGTAGCTATCTTTTGAATGTAACCAAATATATTGCAAGGTTGTTGTGCTGGAAATTCGACGCGACAGCCGGAACAAAAGTAAAAAATTGGCAAAAGAGTAGCTGAGAATGGTTTCGATCCATTGCCCTCCGGGTTATGAGCCCGGCGCGCTTCCGCTGCGCCACTCAGCTGAATGATCGTTCAAATTGAACTGCTTTGATGTTAGTCCTCTGCTGAGTATGTCAATATATAGCTATATTTTTATCCCAGAAGATGATGGCCGTAAGTTCTGTCAGACTCCCTGGATGGGTCATATATCTTAAAATTTGTGAAGTGATTCAAACAACACTAGAGTATACTTGCTGCTGTATAGAATGCAAAAGTAGTCAAGCCCAGAGTGTTAGCAGACATCGTGTGCCGCAAAACTTCATCTCTGGAGCGCGATGAAGCGTACTCAAGTGAGAGGCGTGAAGCAATCTACAGAGACTTAAACAGGAATTGTAGACATTTTGTAGCTGAGTTTCTGATATCATGTTCGTCATATCTGGCATTACACACAGCTATATAAGGGCGCCTAAAAAAGTCCGTGTTGCCATGTGAAGAGACCCAACAATGTGTGTCGTTGCGTGCAGACTGACCAGCTTGTAGTAAGTTGGAAGCACCGTCATCTTCCAACGTACGACCGTCGGTTGCGGCATCGTGATCCTGGACTACTTGGCCTGGAAGTACACCAGCGCGCGGTTTTGCACCTTAACGCATTACCTTGGTGTAATTCGTGATGGGCCCCAATGCGACGTCCTCCTGCAATAAGTCGCGGGTTGAATGAAGGGGTATGGTATGTTAACCAAGACGTCGAGGCAGAGCGTCTGACACATGTCCTTATAACCATGCGACAGTCATTCTGCTTCTTGGTGATGTCTCTAAGGCACTCACTTCTGCAGTAGCTTGCTCAGCTCCCTCTGCAAAGTCTCTAGATCGCCCAGGCCCTGTTTCTCTGGGCCTGCAACCTCAAACTCCAGGCCAGTCTTCACCCACTCATACGCCTCCTGTATCCTGCCCATCTCCCTGAGGCTCTGACCACGTCTCCACCAGCCCTTGACGTTGCCTAGCCTCTTCAGCTCGACGCTGACCTCGGCGTCGACGGCGGCCTCGGGCCACATCTGCTGTGCCATGTGTGCCTGCGCACGATTGTTGTAGAGCTGGCTCATCTCATCGCGCACAAGGCCGCTTGCCTCCCACGGCGGTCTGTCACCTGCCATGCGGATGGCCATCTGGTAGAACCGGGCAGCCTCGGCGTGGGAGCCCTTCTTATACGCTGCATTCCCGCTTTCGCGCATCTTGGTGATTTGAAGGGAGCGCTGCGGCTTCACTGGAATAGGAGCCGTCGGAACCTGGTTGGGCGTATCGAGGCCGAGCAACAATTTGTGGTAGACATTGATGTCCTCCAACTCGGATTCTATAGATGGGTCCGTCGAGGATAGCGTCTTAGTTGCCGGATCGATCGAAATCGGCAATTGCGTAAAGACCTCTGTGTCGGCCATGCTGGGACAGGAGCAGTCAGGGTTAGGTTGTTTGTTTTGTACAGTAGTTGCTTTAGGGATCTTGTCGTAACTTAGAAGTTCAGGTGGTGCAGCCAAAGGCTTGGTACCTAGGTGGAAGCGCGGAGACGTAACTTTAACACGTGGAAAGACGCTGACAATCCATACCAACAAACTTGCTCGACCACCCTTAACCAATTGCGAAAGAATTTACAAACAGTGATATGAAATATGATGATGAATGTGATGATCTATTGATGATACATGCTAGAGCAGCGTACACTCATGTTCGTAATCGTTCCGTTTACAACTCCTTCCATGCTTTTGGGTATCAAAGAGCGAAAATGCCGCCAATCCCTTGTGTGCTTCAATTAAGTTGAGGTAATGAACCATCTTGTAGTGTTCAAGGTCTGCAAACCCGTACACTCGCCATATAAATATATACAAAATGATTTTGGCGGTGATTCTGGGGCATCGAGCACTGTCGTTCGACTGCTCGATCGACTTTGTGGGACTTCAGTTGAAACAAAGACCACCTTCAATTTCGCCGATTGTCCACTTGTTGCTAAGTCCAACCACTTCTTGGTTGCTGAGATTCTTTTGGATGCTCGTAGGCGCCATATCAAGGCCGACGGCGCTCTGCCGTCGAGTGATAAGTCTCTTCGCCCAAGTATCTACAGCTGAGCTCCCGGTCTCGTTGCGAGCTTGCTGTAAGAAAGGAATCAACGAGGTTCCTCCTGTGCCCTTCAGGTCTTTCTTTGCCTTTTCAGATACAAGCTGGTGCACTGAGTTTTGTTTTGAACGAATACTAAATGAAGTCCCGACTTTTTCTGGGAGTTTTGTGGAATCGGTCGGTTGAATTTTCTTCGCCTTCTGGCTCTGCACGATGATATACCTGCTGACTATCTGGATGTGCTTGTCTCTGAACGCACTGAGCATAGCCAGACTCGCGTCATACGCGAGACTGAGAGCCCTGTCGTCGAATCTGTCTTGCACGAATTCGCGAATGTTGGCAATCTTGCCCACATCAGTGAGGAAACGTGAGTGAGCGCCAGGCATATACTTCCGCATCTCGCGAATGAAATTCTCGGATGGCGGCTTGTGTTTGCTATGGGTTTCGTCACCACCTTTTGTGCCGGTGGGGAAGTGCTCGACGCCGAGAATCGTATCGAAAAACTGGATTAAGCTAGATTGGGCGTTACTGCCACCGCTGTACTGGACATATCTCTGCTTGTTGATGGGCCCGCCGTCGTCGAAGATGACACCGTTTGGAAGTCCCGCTTGGGCCATGTTCTTGCTCCCTGACAAATATGGACGAAGGCGATTGTAGAACACATGTGGGTCGCAATGGTCGTACATCCGGGTAAGCACTTGACCGAGCTCATCGACACGCTCGGCAAAGTCCTGGAGGCAACGTGCCACTGCCTTGCTATCGTTCTCACGAGCAGCTTCAACAGCTCGAAGCATGAGTGGAATGATCGGCCCACCACGTGCCTCAATGGCGACGCTTATGAGATAGAACCACTTCTCGTCCAAAGATCCTGTAAAGGTGTCGATCATGTCTAGATTGGCCAACGTGTCGATCTGTTCTGCCTCATATAGCGGGCGCCAGTTCCACAATACAAGACCTGCATATGTGGCCACTGGCGGCAGGTCCAAATGCCGACAGGCGGCCATGAAAGGGATTGTGATTGGTGGTGGAACACGGTCAACCGGCTTCTTCCCACCCCAGATGTAGGCGTGCGAGATGAAACCCAGCACGCTGTATGCTCTTCGCCATTGTGCCTCACCGAACAGTCTGTGCGGCTTCAAGATTGGCAGGCTCTCGACATGGCTGCGTAGCCTGCCGCTGAGAATGAGGCCCTGCAGATTCTTCACCACGAATTCCCATGGCGCATAGTACGAGTCGGGCAGAATCTCTAAAGGCGGCTCGGTGGGGAGGAAGCCGTGCACCGGAGAGACATCGTAGTCGTCCGGTCGAGGGATAGCCGGGAGCATTGTCGCGAATGAACTGCAAANGCGTCGGACGGCAGCGAGATAGAGACCTATTTGCAGGAAGCNAAAGGTAGTCGATGTCAACGGATTCTTAGGTTCGACGGCCAAAAGAAACGGCTATTCAGTGGCTAGGAGCAGGGCATGGCATATGTACGATGACTTGATAGCCCAATACTAGTACAGTATGTCAGTAATAAGTAAATTAATTAATAACGCCAACCTCCGGCGGCCGACGTCGGGTCAATGGGATCATCTACAGTACAGTAGGTAGCCCCCACCAACAGACTATAGAGACTGGCTGAATCGCCCCTCGGCTGAGCGGCGGGGCGGGCGGACGGGAGAAGAGCAGGATTGATGTGGGCGTAATACTCTACTTACTGTAGGTACCTAGGTAGGTACTGTATATTGAGTTGGAGGTCGTCTGGGTGTTGGGTCAGTACAATATATTGAATGAAAGTCTCTTCCTCAACTGTATAACAATATACCTTTGTTGTCTATCTATCATTATTGTACCGCAATTCATGACCATCCACCGCCCGCCAACGTCACATCTGAGCGATCGCGGTAAGCAGATGTCTTCTCCCGTCCCTTCTGAAGCATCTGACGGATCGAGGCGGAGCCCAACCAGCGGAGATGGCGTCTGCTTCGTCAGAGATTTCGGCGATTATATCATCCGCCATTCATAATCAAGTCTACTCATTCAGGTACCATCAGGATACGTCTTTGCAACGTGCCACACGCGATTCGCATTTCATGCGTCGTGCATCTAGCCGTCTCCCAACAAGTATTCAAGTATTCCACTCTAGTCGTATCACTTGCGTGATCGCTAGACACCACTATAGTATTAGTTTCTGCAAGATCTCCAGACTGTGAGTGTCATTTATGGTAATAGGGCTTGCATATGCCTTGATCCAATGGGGAAAGCCGAGCGAGGTAAATCATTCGTGCTCACCAAGCAATAGCTTGACGCGAGCCTTGCTGTGCTTTCGACGAGGGGACGATTAGACAGTCAAGTGGCTACGCTGGTTGGCCGGGATTTGTCTCCCTCCCCTCGCCGTGTACTGAAGATGGCTTGGTCAGACACGCATTCATTCCGTGGTAATGAGAAGCTGCCTTCGAGCTATAGAGCTAGCTGTCAAGATGGATTGTAGGCGTAGCGTTTGTTGAGTGCTTTCATTGGAGTTCTTGACTGGCGAAAGTGTGTAGAAGACCTTCATTTGGTGCCACTATCCTTCATGAATTTCGAAATAGCTTCCTTACAAGCTCTTTCATTGTATGTTTCCCATACATCGTACAGACTGACCATTTCTTGGGTGGCATCTATGACGGCATTCATGTCCACCTTACTGTCAGCCAACCAATCGACGAGCTTGGCAAGCCTTTGTTGGCCAGCCTGTCGTCCCTGTCCCCAGATACCTATACCAGCGAGGGCGTTCTGTGCTGCAGCTCCAGATACCGCGGCACCATGTAGGCCGCCTGGACCTCCACCGGCAGCGCCGGCGGTGCTGTGGGCTGCGAGCCCGACGGGCTGGCTGTTTGCCGGTCGGAGAACGACGGCAAGGAATATGGCAGTGATCGCTATCACGTGTGGCGGATGGAGCAGGGCCAGATCAGTGTTAAAGCTGTCATTAATGATGTTATGTGCAAGGGTTTGTTCATCTACAGTCAGTCCCAGTGCGGAACTGAATTCGTTCAAAGATCGGTAAGGATGGTGTAGGATGAGCCGGCTTCTCAGGGTAGAGATCAGGGCAAACTCGCATTCCCCAATCTTACCGCTCTCCGTCACACCGAGCTCGGCCCATTGGCGCGCAGCCTCGCCCAGCATGAGACGAATGTGCTGGGGAGTCTCGTCCATCTTGCAGGCCAAGTAAACAGCGGTTGTCATGATCAAGTACGGATTCGTGCGTTGGAAAAGCACCTGGGTATAGAACCGCTTCATGTAGATCTGAGCAGTGGCCATTGGTTGTTGGCGCAACCCCATGCGTTTTGCAAGTTTCCCTAGGTTGCTTTGCAGGAATATGCAGACGTGTCTGCGATCCGGTAGAGGATGCTTTGCAACCATCTGCGGGTTGCTCTTTTCTTGCTCATTGCGCAAGCTGGCCAACTCCGCCTTTGTGAATGTCCAGTGCTTGGCCTGGCTGCTATCATAGTAGTTGGCTGCCATGATCAGTTTCGATGCGAGGGTGCCTCCACGAGATCGATAGGTCTGCCTCGATCCGCTCAATGCAATGCCGTGGTTGATATCATGTCAAGTCGAGGGTTCAAGTAAGCAAGGCACGTACTGTTGCAAGCTCGATGTTGTGCAAGACAGTGAACGGTAGCACTCACGAGGCTTCGGCCGCGGAGAGCCAGCGATTGCGGTCGATAGCCTCGATACACAAAACATGCATATGCATATGTACTGTATGTGTCCCCTGCCACAGCCGATAGAAGGGGATTGTGACGACAATGCGATGCCCCAAGCGGCAAGCAGCCGCTGTGCAAGTCGGGGCAGTTCGAAACCCCCGAGCAAGCCACGGGTGCTCTACCTCAGACAATGTACACCACGGAAAATCTTTGAATAGATACCATGCTTTAAAGTGTCTCTGCGATGGTAGGCTAATAGATTTGGGAACATGTACCGATCACCTACGCCGATGCTGTACCCCCCAGAGAAAAATCTTGCACATATGCATCCATTCACGCTACCACCGTAGGACCACAAGACGTATGTACACCACTGAGCCCAGTTGTTGTCTGCGCATCCACATCATGCCTGCAGTGGCAGTATCTACTCACAAACAGTCTATTCAGGTTGCCAGGTTATGCCCTCGTGATCTCCCATGATCACGGGTTAAACCTGGAGTTCCTCTGCATCTATGGGTTCCTGGCAAACAATTGGACCTGGCAAGCAGTATTATTTGCTGCCACTAAGTATCCTGGTAACGCCGACCACAAAGCACTCAGATTCTCCAGGTTTGTATACATGACCAGCCGTGGTATACTGCGAGCGTGAGCTTGAAGCAGTGTTTGATGTCGCATGCAGACCACAGAGCTTCAAGTGCATCGATTCGGTCCTATACTGTAAGTATGTAGTGTACACAGTGTTGACAGTTATTGAAACAGACAGTGGGAAAATCCATATCGGTGTTTATTCTTCCAACTTTCTGCTTAGAGGTGGTCCAAACGTCCATCGTGTCGTGTGATTAAAGACTTGTTACAGGTCATGTAACTGTGACTATAGCCAGTCATGGGGTGTGAATTGAGTCAGGCAGCAACAGTACATAATTATTATCCTCATGATTTATTAGATGGCGCTGGCACGGAACTCCCCTTCATTGCCTCGTCCTGCGAGCACTGCCACTATTGCTGGCAGGCGTAAACACACCGACATCAACCAACCATGCAGCACTGTTGAGTTCTCCGTAGACTTGCTTGATCTGGAACGGGTAAAGGTTGCCTTCAGGAGCCTTCACGGTTTCGAGAATGCTGATGCCAAGTGCAGGCTGCGGGTCCAATGCTGCCACAAACCGTTGGATGACAACACTGCAAGTAAAGTAGAGATTGAGTTGGGTGAATTCGGTCCTGGGCTGTACAGCGTTGGCTGCGATGAAATCTTCCTTGTCATCGAATGTTGGGCCAAGCAATGGCTTGGGACTGGCAGCGCCACTGTTGACGATGGATGCGACGGAGCCAGAAGTGTCAGAGAAGTCAAATGCCAATGCAGCCTCTGCAACTGTTTGGTTGAATATTCCTTCGCCACCGGTGATGATGAAGAAGTTGGAGGCGACCTGTTGCGCAGTGTCGCTGGTCAGACAATCTTCTGACCTCGTTGTCAAATGATCGCTAGGTCTAGGTGCAGCAATTGCACCAGTCGCGAGAGCGAGGTTGAGCAGATTGAGTATATGCATTTGGGATAGCGAAACGATACAGCGGTATGGGTACGATCTCGGTGTGAATTGTCCAGTCTTTCGCAATCCATACGAGGCGAGAAGGAGGTAGCAGATCCGAATTTATACTTACCATTGGGCCCTAGGTAGCCTGCTACCATCGTAGTCGGGTCCTAACTCTCCAACCTCGGTCACTTCCCACGTCAAATGGTCCCATGGGCCAACAGAGTTGCATAATGACCCGAATATCTGGTCTGCATTGACACGCAGCATGTTACGCGACGCAAACCTCAACCATTCTGCAGATCTTCCTCGTCTTCTACCATGCACCAGACCCAGCCTGTCTCTCAACTTCCCGTCTTGGACGCTTTTATGTATAGCAATGCAGGTCAAGTCAAGCGAGCGTGATCAATGGCGATGGTGTCAATAACTGGTAGACAGGCACCTGGTGACACTAGGAGAGGATATCAACATTGAGCTAAGGTCGTGATGAAAACGCAGTGCCATCCA
Organism: Leptoxyphium fumago; assembly: GCA_001660795.1. Classification (NCBI taxonomy): domain Eukaryota; kingdom Fungi; phylum Ascomycota; class Dothideomycetes; order Capnodiales; family Capnodiaceae; genus Leptoxyphium; species Leptoxyphium fumago. Next base: position 18,584 of record LSHF01000117.1, read on the forward strand.
CGGGACAGGAACTTGGTCAATATACCTACGTAGGTATCAAGAGGCAAGGGCAGCCGAAACGATTGGCACCGAGGTGAAGTTGGTGTTTAGAAAACAGCATCCCAGGCCATGCGCACGCGTCAGTATTCACGGGTATTACTGGGAATGACATCCGGTTTCGCGCTCGCAAATCACATGAGGACAATTTTCTTTCCTCTCGCGCGATGCATCACTGCGACCAGTCGGTAATCCAACCTCTAGAGTTTGTAGACCTAGACCCCTGCAGTCATTACCGAGGGGTGATATTCTATTCGATTGTTGCACCCGGCAGTTGATGAGATTGTCAACACGATGGTCGCTGTGCAGAGCCCAGTCGTTCGCGAAAGCGACGACAATCCGTCCCTTGCTCACCTCGATGGTTGCAAGTTGCCTGCTGCGGCAGACATGCATGTGCATCTTAGACAAGATGAGATGATGGAACTCGTAACGTATGAAATGCAGAAGCAGGTTGATTATTTGATGGGTCTGACTCTTCAATAGGCCTCTCATCAGACCAGGTGGTGTCAACACCGTATATGTCATGGTATATTCGTCACCATAGCTATCAATCTGTATGCAAAGCGCATTCTAATATGCAACAGCCGAACCTGGTACCTCCAATCACCACAGTCCAACGTGCGCTCGACTACCAGAGCCAACTTCAATCACTAGCGCCGGATGTGACGTTCTTGATGTCCCTCTATCTGCACCCTGATATCACTCCAGAGACCATTATCGAGGCCAAGAAACGTGGGATCACAGGGGTCAAGTCATATCCTCATGGAGTCACGACACATTCCGATGCAGGTGTCATCTCATACGAAGCGTTCTATCCCGTGTTTGAAGCCATGGAGAAGGAAGACCTGGTGCTCAACCTACATGGCGAAATGCCTGCCTCAGCAGGCGAAGACATCACTGTCCTCAGCGCCGAAGAAGCTTTCCTTCCAACACTGCTGGACCTGCATCGTCGGTTTCCAAAGCTGAGGATCATTCTCGAGCACTGTACGACCGCTGCAGCTATTAAGGCGGTGGAGTCGTGCGGACCAAACGTGGTCGCTACGATAACTGCCCATCATCTATTCATGACGGTGGACGACTGGGCGGGAGATCCACACTGTTTCTGCAAGCCAGTTGCGAAGAACCCATCCGATCGCCGTGCCTTGCTTCGTGCGGCGGTGAGTGGCAATCCGAAGTTCTTCCTGGGAACAGACTCTGCGCCTCATCCTGCACAAACGAAGCGGGGAGACAAGGTCGCAGCCGGCGTCTTCACCCAGCCTCACGCTGTATCTTACGTTATCGATGCGCTTGAGATGGGTCTGGAGCTGGGCGTCATCAGCGTCGAGGATGTCACCGTCGAAAAGCTTGAAGGCTACCTGAGCGGGTTCGGACGTGCGTTCCACCGAATCAAGGATGAGCGCGAAGAGACGATCGTGCTGAGAAAGCCGAAGGAGACCGTCGTCCCGCTGTACACGAGCCAGTCTGGAGATATTGAGGTAGTTCCATTTCGAAGGGGAAAGCCTACCTGGGACGTATCATGGGCGTAATGGTAGTCTGCGGGGCCATTGTCTCTCCAACGTGGAATCACACCTCCTTGTAAGCTAAGGACAACACATCTTTTAATGTGGTGGGCTCGACTCTCGCAAACTTTCAAACCTTGATCCAAAATCGCATTCGCACTCAATAGTGGTCGAAACAAAAGGAAAAGCATTGGGGCGCAAAAAGCAAAACGAATGTCTCCCCTCCCGGGTTCGAACCAGGGACCTTGAGATATCGAAGATTTCGATAGAGCTACTGACCATTACAGTCTCACGCTCTTCCAACTGAGCTAAGGAGAGAAGGTCCAATGCGAAAACTAGCGCAGGATATCCGAATGCGGCGGCAGGCTCGAAAATATCGATTGTTGCGAGTTACCTCCACCTTCGGCCGGAACCTGCTTCCACCGTTTCTCCCACCTCCGGCTGTGCAGGCAGCAGTCGGAAGGGCAACAGCCGTGGGCGCCCAGGTTACCGCATTCAAGTCGTAGAATCCTCCTGCACAGCCCCTCGGCCGTTCACCACTGTCCAGATTCTATCTAGTGTCGTCGTATGCGCCCAATCCCTTTGTTGCACGCACTTCCATCGACACATCTCTATACTTGGCCGATGGAATTTTCCCATGCGCTCGAGCCGGACTGTCCTCATACTTCCTGCCTCCGTTCTTCATCAGGCTTCATGTATATATGTAGTTGCGAATGCTCGCTCGGAATGAATTAGGTTGCCTTTAGACTTCTCACCCCATTCCCTGCTTCGCTGCGTCTTCTCCTTGCTGTCTCAAAGTCTTTGGAACGTCACAATGCTCTCCAGTACGGGCCCATTGGAGACCCATGGTTCGTTTGATGTAGATCTTATGAACAAGTCATTCGCTAGAACACCCACATGGCCAGTGTCAGGCCCTGCCGAGAGCATATCGCAAAATACCTTGCAGTCTCCCTTCTTCTACCCCCTTCTGCTGTCCATGAGCCAGTCCAAAGCCACCACAACGCCGGAACAGTGAGTATGCCCTCTCAACAGAACTTCTGCAATACGTTGGTGACAATACTAACGCGTTACAAACGAAGGCTGGGTAACGCATCCATCGATGCGGCTAAGACCACATTTTCTGTGGAAACGATGAAACAAGACATTGAAGACCAGGAAGCTGAGCGCCGCAACCGCGAATATCAAGGCCATCAGCAACGTCAAAACAATCTTAAAGGCCAAGGGAAAGGAGCAGATGACAGGTTCGAGGGCGGTAGCGACAATGAGGACGACCACTGGGCAAGATTCCTCGAGAACTTCAGACCCAAAATCAAAGTTGGCCGTAGCACTTGAGATCGCCTAGCTTGACCACTGTCATTGCCACTGCCGCTGGAACTGGAACTGGAACGGGAATTGGAACATCGGGGGTCATCCATGACATGACTTCGTTCGATTACAAGGGAAAGTCTTCCAACGACATCCCTTCACTCCAACTGTGCATCCTTGACTGAGCATCATTGGCCAACCCCATTCACTGGTCGTCCTCCAGCTCAAGCATCTTCAGCGTGTCTTTCCACAGCTGCTTCTCGCCTTGCTCGTCATACGCCCAGTCTGCGTACCCGTCGTCGCCCAACGAGCCGTCAACAACATGGTCAGCAACCTGGCACTTGGAGAGATACTTGCCGCCCTTGTGCTTCCATTCTTCACTGAGAGCCGCATACACTTGGGTCGCAGCGCCTTGCTCGGCGTTCATCATGTAGCTCCTGACTTGCTCCGAGGCCTTGAATTGTTCGACCATTGCTTTGTCCATGTGGATTTGGAGGCCAGTCCAGATGCCTCCAGGATGCAATGAAGTCGAGTGCAGACCACGCCCGCCATATCGACGCTCCAGCTCGTTCGAAAACCAGATGTTGGCTGTCTTCGCCTGGCCATATCCTGCGCTCGGGTTGTAGGAACCCGGCTCGCTGAAGTTGTAGTCATTGAGCCTGACTGGGCCAGAACGGTGGCCGAAGGATGCCACAGAGACGACTCTCGAGGGTGTATCGGGAGTGCTTGAAGCAAGAAGGGTATCCTTGAGCAGCCAGAATAAGAGGAAATGGCCAACATGGTTGACTCCAAATTGGGACTCGAATCCATCCTCAGTCTTCCCTTCCGGTGTCATCATGATCCCAGCATTGGTAATGAGACCGTTCAGCTTGTCGCTTTGCTTCAAAAATTCTGCCGCTGCCTGCTTGACTGATGCCACAGAGTCATTTCGCATCTCAAGCAGGGTGATCTTACCGCCCTGGGTCTTTGACTTGATCTCGTCTACGACTTTCTGCCCTTTCGCTAAGTCGCGCACCGTACCGAAAGCATGGCCACCAGTCGCATAAANGGCTCGTAGAGTCTCGGCCCCTATTCCAGACGAGACACCAGTTACTTTCCGATTGTTAGCTCTAGAAGGTGAATAATAGAAGCAGCGTCCTGCTGGAATTACTCACCCAAAAATACCTTATCCGTCAACTTTCCAACGAGACCTTCATCCTCTACGACCTGTAGAGCGGTTGGTCGGGCGTCGCCAGGCCCCTTTGTATCCTTATATACTGAATCGTATCGGGCCATTGTGCGTGCTCGAGTATGGAATCGAAAGGCGTTCTTCAAGAATCTGTGTGCAGGCGACGAGGCCAGATCTCTCCTCAGCAGCTTTGCGTTTGTTGTGAGCCTCAGGTGTAGCATGCTCAGGTTCCATAGTCTCACCTGGACGGGCCAAGGCTTCTATATGTTCTCAATCATCTCAATGCCCTTTGATGGGTTAGAGTCGGTAGTGGAACGCTGTTGGCAGACCACGTCGACACCTTTCCATAAGTCCAGTACAATTACCAAGCAACGATCAATGAAACGGTGTCTGATGGACAGTTTTAATAAGGTGATGTAGGTAATACTGTGTGCATAGTCGTCATTGACCCCAATTCAGTTGACTCGGGGCTGGTACAGTACCACCCACGGGTACCACTATGCCAGGCAGGTAAGTGTGGTATGTAGGCAATTATGAAATATCCAACGTAGATCCCCGCATACCGATTGACTTATCCATGCACAACTGCTTTGCGGGACGCTGACCCACCAATATGCGGCCGCTTCTGCCCGGTCTGAGTCGCAAGCCACTGTCCAGCTATTACGGAGGTAGATCCTCGCCCACCTTTTGACGGATACCCATCGACAGCTTTTGATGACTGTCCTCATGCAGGGTATGGTCTTGACTCTCGCCTAACTCCATTTCGTCCGGGTCTGCGGTCTTTAGAGCCGGAAATGTGGTGGGATCCTGGGTACATTTCAGTCTCGACCCCAGTTTATAAAGTCATGCTCAATACGTGCATAAGCGCCCTTTTAACCTAAAATGCAAAATCTCTGGTCGACGGCACGCCCTGCCGCCAGTAACTATATGTGCTGTTCATTTACAATCTGTTGCATTTCCTTGTTGGAAAACGTGTATGTCCAGAGAGAAATATCCAGCAGCTAGCGATTTCTACCATACAGCCTTGTCAGCCCTCTTTCCAAATGCGAGTGGCTACAGCCTGCGCCTCATCTATGTAATATGAAGGGTGTATACAGTACTGGTTTGTCTCGGGTGGATCGGATCTAAAATGACATTGGCGGAAATCGGGTTGGGAAAGGGCATCACTACGCCAGACTATAATGCCGTCTCGTGAATGTGACTGGCACATGTAGAATCACTAGTGCTTTGACTTCATACCCAAGTGTCGCTTGTATTTGTCACTACATTGTGGCTCTCGTATGTTTGGCTATCATGGCTCCAAATAAGTATTCGGCTCTTCTTCAAGCCGAGAATGCAGCAATGCAGAGCTTTTCCCTTATGCGTGCACCATTGCCATCTAAATCCTCATTGATAGTATTGATTCCATCGAGGCAGGGTGTACCGTGTTTGGGGCACTCTATCTTTTGTTCCGTGGCCCAAAAACATAACGGCTGGCGAAAGAAGTAGACAACCGAAAATCGTTGACTGTATGCAACTTAAGCAGATACAGGTTGTATGGCGACATTCCCCGTGGAACTTTGTGAAGCTTCCACTGCGCCGTGGCGTGTATTCATAACCAGCCTGATGGTACAACTCGTACTTCAAACTGTAGCAGCACACACAGTAGCATCTGTGATGTCTGTCCGCGTAGGAGGGCCGACCACGGCTGATTCCGGCTGATTCGGTGAAGGAGTGAATGTGATGTCCAAGGGACATCTTTGACCACTTTAACATTGGTTCAGTGCTTTCTTTGCCGAACCTTGAATTTGACGCCGTTTTTGTTGGTTCCCCCAATCGTGCCACTCATTTTAGCCTTCTGCACTTCCACTTCATTAAGAGCGCTCTCAAGATCGGCTTCCCTGTCTTTAAGCGCTTCTAGGTATCGCTTTTTGGCATCCAGGCGAAGCCGTTTCCTTTTCGCAGCAGCACGCTGCTCTTTGTCAATTTTCGTCTCACTCTCGTCTTGATTCGACGCCAGATCATCGCCTGAAGACTCTTCGTCTACGGTCAAAGGATCGAGCTCATTCATCACAGCAAGCGCTGACCAATCGAGGCCATCTTCATCATCTTCCTCAATTTCGGCATGTCCTGACTCCCCGATAGATTTTCCGTCATCATCGAATCGAATACCCCCAGCGGTCGTATGGTTAACTTCGGTCTTGACCCCAGTTGCAGCGGCGACGACGTGTTGCTCCACTCTCTTAAGCTCTTTCCTTGTTTGTTGCAGGACGGTCCTTAGGTATGCGACATCTTGTGTCTTCATGAGCTTGACAACTTCCTGAGAGAGAACTTGACCTCCACCACCATTGTTTTCCGTTCCACGCTTGGCTCTCTTGACGCCTCGAGCGCTTGACCCTGACATCATGCCAAAATAGAACTCATCTTCATTTCTTTCTGAGGCTTTGCTTTTGAGGGCACCCAGTTTGCGCTTCTTCTCATTGTGATCCTTGGCTCGCAAGCTGTAGTCCTTGTGTTTTTCCAATAGACCCCATTTTTGTCGTTCGAGTGGTTGCGCGCGCTCTTTGTGGTTGCGCCGTTGGACGGCATTTCGCATGGACGACATGATCGCGATGGAACAAACGATCAATTATGGCGCAAGTCGTAGTCAGAGTAAAGATCCAAGGAAGTCTGTGAGAGCGTATGCGGCTAGCAAGCTGAAGATGATCTGAAAGTTTGAAAGTATGGACGGGAAAGTTTGAGCATTCGGGGTTAAGCGGATATAGTAAATACTGGGTGGAGGTATAGGTACCTACCTACATACAGTAGCTCCTCCCTGCTTTATCTGGACAAAATGCCTTGTCAAGAATGTAGTAGAACAGACATTGCTTAATATATATGATATTTCCCCCTGCTGTATGGGTGTTCTCAAATGGCTTGACTTTTATTTCCACGTTTTTTGGGATTGCGGTGGACCTACAGGCTGATGAGATGTGACGTGGTAGGACGCTTCATAGATTGCACTTCTGGGATACTTAAAAGTCGCACATCTATCTACATTACCCGAGTATTTATCCCTACTACCAACTCACTATCATTCATATTTTGGTTAGGGCACTGAAAACGTTGATGAGAGCTCTGGGCGCAATTCCAGAACCACAAGCCCTCTCCCTATTGTAGTAGGGGTGTGTATTTCCGAGGTGCTGTTACATTAAGATACAAGATCAAGCTCGCTAGAACGCTTCGCACCTATGCCTCCCGCCATGCTGGTATCCTTGCTATATCTTGAGATTTCGCGATAACGCCGATGAACGCCCACTGATCATCATCAATCATATCCATATCAGAGCTTTGCGCCACATTGCAGCAGCTGCCATTTCAAAGTATTTCCTTGAGAGTTCTCTTCTGCTCCGCGGTCAGACTCGTTGGGTACTTGATCTTCACACCCACTATGAAGTCTCCTCTCGAGCTGGGTGTCTTTGATTTGGGCATCCCAAGACCGGGAAACTTTTCTTCAAATGTAGGTTGTGTTGGACCACTGCTGCTCACGCTCACTTGTTTGCCGTCAATGGTCTGAACAGTTCTCTTCCATCCGGTCAGGGCCTCCTTGAGGTCGATGTCCACGGTATGCCTGATATCATCTCCATCACGAGTAAAGAGCGGATGCGGTTTCTCCTTGATGATGAAGTGCAGATCCTGCACGCCGCCTTCCACTTGGTCGCCCATATCTGGGTATTTGATCTTGCTGCCGGCCTTCAATCCCTTCTTGATGGGGACCGACAGAATCTTATCCTCCACACTTTGTTTGCCGGTCTGCTTGTCGTAAGTCTTGCGCTGCACTTTCAGTTTCTTGTTCGCGCCATTGAACATGTCCTCCAGACTGATGGGCAATGGCTTCTCCACCACGGTTGTCTCGGGTTCGGGCTCCCGCCGTCTTCCGAACTGGGCAGACTTCGATCGACCGCCAGTACCACCGAAGCCCCCAAACCCGCCGAAGCCACCACCGCCACCGAAGATATCATCTTCATCACCACCTCCACCCATGCCTCCCCCACCTGCTCGCATGAATTCCTTGAATATATCGTTTGGATCAGAGAAGCCTCCAAAACCAGCTCCGCCCCTACCACCTGGACCGGTACTGAAATGAAAGGTTCTGGCCCCACCACCTCCTGGCATGCCTCCAAATCCACCTGGCATACCGCCTCCCATGCCGGCAAATGGATTGCCGCCAGCCCCTGCGTCTTCCGGCCCAGGAGGAGGGCCGCCTTTGCCGGTTATGAAGTCGTAGCCATAATTGTCATAATTCTTTCGCTTCTCAGGATCGGATAGAATCTCGTAGGCCTCCGACGCTTCCTTGAACTTATCTGCGCCGTTCGGGTTTTTGTCAGGGTGGTTCTTGAGCTGTTTAGTTGTTAGCATGAATGTTGGGGTGTGGGTACATAGACAGGTATGGGGACGGTGGGCGACTTACTGCTTGTTTTTTGTATGCCTTCTTGATTTCGTCCACCGAAGCTGTGGACGACACGCCCAGGGTGTCGTACAGCTTTGTGTCAGCGACCATGCTGGGCTTTGTTCACTGTGAGTGTTGAAAGCTGTCCGTGAGTGTTGGGTTTCTTCAGAGCGGACAAGTGGGGTATGTTTGTCCAGAAATGGCTTCACCGAGTGACAATTTATGGTTTTATCGGCGTGCTTTGGGAAATGTTCTTGTGGCCATGAGACTGTGGGCTATGCGAACGACTGGTGCAGATGTAGGACGTCCATGTAGCCTTCCCACTATCAAACGTGCAAGATCGGTACGTCACGCCGAAGGTTCACGAAGCTTCGAGGCAGACCAATCGGATATCGCATTCCCCACAGCTGAGTCCAGCACCTTCTCGGCTCGGGGCGCGCTCTGAGCTGCTCCCAGAAGTTGACCTCAATGCTTGAATGCCTTCTACTTAATTTCTCAACCATATGTCTATTCTTGTGTATGATGATATGACCCATCGTGTACCCGGACCATCAAATAAATTTGGGTATGGTAATTATTCTTGCCCCAACGCAGCACTACGAGCCAGTCGTGTTGAAAATATTCCGAATCGTGTGGAGGTTCATTAGGAGGGGTATCATGACATGGCGGCATCTTGTCAACACTAAACTAAGATGCCTTTGCGCGAGACTTGAGTCTGGCGGGCCCAAGGCCATTTCTAACTTCGTCCAATTGTTCCATCCCAGTCTGTGGTTTCATCCGTCTCATCTTCGGTGCCGCCCCGTTCCCGAGCTTGCTATAGCCACCCAGGAAATCATCCATCATACTGTCGAAGTCACTGCGAACAAGCTGTGGCGCCTCCGAATCTGTTACTCTGCTGTAGCTGCTTATACCACTGATTCCACTCAGCCCAGATGCTGCCGAATATTTCGACACGCGCGAGGCTTTGGATGCCCCAGTCATGCCCGATGCCATGGACATTCCTTCGTCGACGCCTTCGTCGTCGGCTAGCTCGTCCGCCTCATACAGAGCCTCCATTTTGTCGAATCTTGCGTCTAGCAGGGTCTGTTGGTCTGTTCTGGCGAGTGAAGACGATGTCATCGAATAATTATCACTGCTGGTCATGGCGCCGTTTCTCTTCTTCCGTCGCCCGCTGGCTAGTGAAGACAGTGCTGAAGATTCCAAGGCCGATGGAGCACCCGCATTGGGGGTCCTCGAAGCACGCCCAGAAGCTTTCCCTTCGGACTTGAACTTTTTGAATTCGTCGAGCCAGCTCCCTCCGGTAGGATCTGNCGCTGGTTGTGCCTGAGGGTCCTCTGGAGGAGGTAGATTTTGGTCACTCATAGATTCGGGAAGAGGTAGCTCTTCGGCTCGAGGACTCGCCGCTTTGATGGTGTCATCGCTTTCCCATCCTTCATCTTCATCACCATAGTCGAACGCTTGTTGTTCTCCTAATCTTTCCCAGTCGTCGGCATCTACTTCCACTCCATCGCGGGTCAATTCGCCAAAGATATCTTCCTCATCGTCCACGTATGCTTCATTCTCAAGCGCCTCAAGCGCCTCGCGCAGTCTTGGGTCCATGTCTGGTTGGAAACCCGCTATGGCATCAGGAACATCCTGCTGGTCTTGGTAGGAGCGCCTCTGTACATACTCACTCGGGAGCACCTCCTCAGGTAGGAGAGACCGAGCAGCAGAAGCGCTGGTCATGCTTGTGCCTACTGAACGTGTGTCTGAAATGTCCATGCTCCTGAGTGCGTCCTCTAATCTCTTCCCTTTAACGGGTTTTGCTGGTGCGGCTTCCACCCATGTTGCAGTCCCTGCTCCGGTGCCCAGATCTCTCATGTGTTGCATGTAGTCATATTTTGTATCGTCGAAGAAGACTCCGTGTTGCGCAGCCTCGCCCTCATTCTTCCGAAAACTACGGCCAAATTCGTCGTCTAGATCTCCTCTATGCTTTATCTTTCTCGAACTGACGGACGATCTGGACAGCATGGATGCCGCAGAGGATGCTGGCACGCCGTCATAGTCATCGTCATCGTATCCGTTGGCTTCTTTGTGTCGACGCTGAGTTGGGCCCTTCTCAGTGAACACCATAGAAGGTGCATTCTCATCGTGGATCAGCGGGTCATTCTGCGCTCGGTGGACGAGAGAAAAGGTTGTTGCATTTTTCTTGTCAAATACACGGCGCGGCATGGCTGCGTCTGTATGAACTTGGACAAAGGTATGCTGAATAGAGGTACTGAGTCTGGTGATAGTTTCGTCTCAAGTGTCTCTTAGGATTAGGCGTCTGGAATATTTCTTTGCCGCAGTCCAGATCCTCGTATCTTGGCGGGGAATGGGAATCTATCGATAAGAAATCATAGCGATTGTGAGTAAGCAATTTGGCAACTTCATCTCAAATGGCCAGAAGTCGTTGATCGCGGAATCGTCAACGGACGCAGCCGATGTAGGTGATAGCTCTGGCATTGGAGTGCTGGATCAACAACACATCCTCACGTTTCATAGCAACAGGTCAAGATGATCAACCCCACCTATCTTGCGCAGAGAACGCGCTCCTGTGAGATTCCATGCCACGTGCGGCCTATCAATGTCTGTGTCTGAAGCTAATGTCCACCAACAGCCGCCAACTGGAGCGACGCGAAGACGAGGGTCTTGAGGAGTTATAGAGATTGGCTCCGAGCAGTATGATCACCCCTACATGCGCTATAGGAGCTTGGATACACAGGGAGAACTGGAACTCGAGAATACCACCTGACAAAGCAACAGGGTCCTGAGATACAGCAAATGTACTCCCTGGACATGCCAGTTTCAGCCATTCGCACAAAGACACGCCAGGAGTTCGAGAGACACCGATACGTCAGCCAACTGAAGACTGTTGATGTCTTGTTGTTCAATTCACACTCGGAATTCCAGGTGAGTGGACAGGGTCCCCGGGCGCTGCCATGCACAAAAAGACAACTAGGGTCCCGCGATAGCAGACGAAACTTCATTCCTTGATGACAGGATACTGACTATGCTGGACTTCAGGAAACTCTGAACTACTGGAAGCAGCTCACACACGTGCTCAAGTATTTCAGGACAGATGAAGACCCTAAAGCGAAGCTTCCAAAGAGCTTTATCCAGGGCTTTCTTGAGGTACGTTAGAGCAGATTTCAAGACTCCCGACACCTAGCTAATGACATTTCATAGGGTCGTAATTAACCTCTCGTTGCGCCTGAAACCCCTTTCTCCCATTGTATATATGTCTCAAGCACAAAGTCATCAAATCCACATACAGAGCTTTGCAGGCACATAGCCCAGGTTTCACACTAATCGGAGCCCGACTGTTTGGAGTTGAATTCGTCTTTCGCAACGGTGAACTTGTCTGTCACAATGTCGCAGAGATCTGCCAGGTCATCCAGGCCTTTGCGTAAGATCTCGAAGACTGACTTGTTGTCATAGCTTTGTATTCGTAGATTCATGATGGCCTCTGCTGGATGCGGAATGCTGTAACCGCAGAATTCAACATCAGGGCTATACCAAATTAGCAATCTCTCGTCATAAGGTTTGCTATTATCTATGGAGACTCACTTCTTCATGATCACGTATCGGAGCGCGTTACCAAGAGTGTGGTCCTCTTTTTCAAATGCAAATGACGCGGCCGTATCAGTAGATCCCGGCAACTGAACTTTAATCAGCCATCATGCCCATTGAGTTTGTTGTCGCGAGACCGACATAGGGAGATGTTTACCAGTCGCAACCGCTGCTTCTCCCACGAGTAATCTTGCACCTGCTCCGTACCGTTGGTATCGGCCATGACCTGGTCTCCGTTTGAATCCGACATGTTTCAGGAGGTCAAGAATCTTTGAAACGCTATACACCAAGCAAGACTTTGAGGTCGGGTTTATTTTGATGCCTATCATTTATTGGGACTAGAAGTTTGAGGGTCTGCGCTACAATGGGTTGCCCCGAAAATTTGTTGGGTATTGCCTAATCGGGTAAAGTACGTCATTTGATTTGCACCACCTATGCCAAAGATTATGATCAAGCAGATGTCCACGGGCATGATTGGGAATGGCAGTTGAGAATATAGCAGTCATTTCCTGAACAGATACAGGCTTCTACAAATTTTCCAATTTAGACCATGGCATCTCAAACACCAAGCAGTGGCTCATCCACTACCGGGCCCAGGCTGAGACAAGCCACTGTAAACCGCGATACCAACGAGACCAAGATCAAGCTTGCGCTCAGCATTGACGGCGGCGACCTGCCAGTTGTGGAAGGCATTGAGGAGATGCAGATGGACGACAGCCATGCTCGACAGGACTCGAAGAGCCAGAAGATCAGCATTGCGACAGGGATAGGCTTCCTCGACCACATGCTTCACGCTCTCGCGAAGCATGGCGGGTGGAGCCTGATGATTCGCACAAAGGGAGACCTGCACATTGACGAGCACCACACCGCAGAGGATACATTCATCGCGCTAGGAATGGCTTTCAAGCAGGCGATTGGGACAACCTCTGGTCTGGCGAGGTTTGGTGACGCAATGTGTCCACTTGACGAAGCAGCCAGTGAAGCGATCGTCGACCTAAGCAATCGCCCTTTCTCTGTAGTAGATCTGGGTTTGAAGCGAGAGAAGCTGGGAGATCTGAGCTGCGAGATGATTCCGCATTGCTTACAATCATTTACTCAGGGCGCTGGCATCACACTGCACGTTATCTGCAAGTACGGCTTCAACGACCACCACAGGGCTGAAAGCGCTTTCAAGGCAATCGCTGTCGCCCTCAAGAANGCCACTACTCGTGTTGCCGGAAGGGAAAATGAGGTGCCTAGCACGAAGGGGGTTCTTTTCTAGATTATGACAGCGAGACTTTTGAACCTTATCTCTGCAAGTTGACCTGGTGTCACAATTTCTGGACGACACTGCAGAACACCATGCATGCCATCGTTCAGCGCAAACCGTTGGACGATCTACGTCGGACTGAGCAACCAGAATCATCATCTGTACAGTTTGCATTTTTGCACCATTGGACGTTACATCCAGCACTTCTGGGTTTAGAAAGTGTATAAGAATAGCCTGAGGGATTGACCAAGGTCACAATGCACTTCAGCAGAGGAGTTGGGTACTGGGCTGGCAGCCTCTGTCACTTTCAGCTTTCACAACGAGTTTGAAGCCAGTAGAATTTCCTCTCATCCAGACTGTGCTGATTATGTTGAAAGCATGCTCCTGAATCTACGTTTAATGCTCATTGCGGTGAGAATTTGTATAGAGATCAGCAATGCGTGCATTGCTACATTAAAGGTTTTATCACGTTCCCGGTTTGCCGTGCTTTAAACTTGAAACACGGTCTCGACCAGGAGCTCGGGACTTACACAGTTCCACTGCTGCCAACTCAAATCCTTGGTATCGTTGTAGTTCGACTCAGACTGCGTAAATTGTCCTAAACGCCACATGACCATATCACTCCGCTGCCACTGTATCTTCCATGATGTGCCGTTGTGTATCCTTGACTGGGATTCCATTACCAGTTTTCATGTTACCGAAATGCTGTGCTTCGGTCGCTTGAGCGCTAGATAAAGCTTTGTCGTCAACAGCAGGATCTGGACTAACGGCAGCGTCCTCCGTGTTAAATCTTTTCGAGACAGCAGCAGCCGTTGAGGTTGTACTGGATTTAACAGAAATTTTATCATTGTTTGCACCAGAAACACCACCAATGTCGGGTTCTGCAGCAGGCACACTTGGTAAGCTCTCGTCCTCGCCGGCAGCATCACCGCTATCAGCAATCTCGTTTTGGATGGCGCTTGGACGAGGAGAAGTCGATGGGTTGGAGCTTTCTGTAACCTTCAGCGTGACAAGAAGACTCTTGGAATCTGCGTCATCCTCATCATTACTGTCGTTGCTGCTCTCACCAGTATCATGCCCTTCCAGCAGATCGTCATCGATATCGGCATTTGCGTCGCTGTCCCATGCAGCAGCGCTTTCGTCTTCACTTGTCGCATCCATCGCTTCAACATCGTCTTGAGAAGTTCGGCGTCTCTTCTCATTTGCATTCTGTTCCAAACTCGTTCGCTTTCTCTTGGTACCGGCAGGTTGGCGATTGATAGCACCGGCCCTCGTTGCTCGGCCACTCAAATGCATGGTATCCGATTTCCCACTACCATCACTGATGTCTTGATACCCAAAGTCTTTGTCGCCATGGCTAGGGCTGCCACTGGCACTCTGAACATGAGTAGACAGCAGGCTTGCACCGTAGTCACCTCCATGCCTAGGTTTGACCTGTCTCCCAGAAGCGGTATAAGTTGGCAAATCGGCAGCAGGAGTTGTTCGCGCCGAGCCAGTCTGCCTGGTGCTCCTTCGGATGCCAGCACTACCCATATCGCTATCTTCCATTGTATCATCAACGTCGTCGTAATTGTAACGTGGTCGATTACCCCTGGTTCTACCTTCATACAATCCAGTCCCTGGCTCTGGCCGAGTGAACATCTGCCGCTTGACTTGTCGGTATTCTCGTCGTTTCCTTTTCTCTTCAGTTGCTTCGAAGCGTGGTACGGCTGCAAGCATTCTGGCAGCCAGACGGCGGGCTGATTGTGATGCGTCGTAGTCCTTGCTTTCCAATTTTGCCGCGAGCGCCTTGACTTCTTCAATTGTGCTCGCAACACTGATCCATTGACAAGCTCTATTCTTGTCATGCCTTCCCGACTCACGATAAACCCTGAACGCCGTGTCATCTTGGCCTTCAACCAGAAAGTATCTTCTCTTATCACCATCAATGCCCCATGGCTGGACCGATCGTGATTGATTCTCGTCGTCGATATGGCGTTGCTGCTTATACGACTCTTTGATCAAGCCCTGGACGACGTCGGAGGATGTAAGCGACCAGACAGCAAGGGTGCGCATGAGGTCGAGTCGTTCGGTCGGTGACATGTTGGTGTTGAAGTCTTTGCCACCGTGCAGTGGGTTAGACCTATTCCATCTGAGGGGCCATTGAGGTTTCTGTGAAGCAACAGCTTCCTCGAGAGCGCGGCCGTAGTGCCCACGCCTAATGAAGGATGTATCAGCGATCAGCGTTCCGGAGTAGTGATATAAGACACCCATACTCTACTGGCTTCTTTCTGTTCAGTACCAGGGCCAAGATGGCACATAGCAGGTTCTCTACCTGGTCGCTTGGCCGAGAGTCTACTACACCTCTTTCAATGTCTTGCGGTCCGAGATGTGTAAGCTTAGCAGGGAAAGCATCTGACCATCTGCTTCGAAACATAACTAAGAACTAATAACCGTCAGTCGCATTGAATGCATAGGCGCGTATAGGACGCGATCATCCTGCCCGGCATCTAATCGCAACCTACCGCGATGTCTGGATTGTCTGCAAGGACAAGCTCGTGGACTGGACTGGGTGCTCTCTTGGGACGGGGCGGCGAAACGGGTGGTGGAGGCGCTGCTGACTTTGTAGCCTTCCTCGCTTTCAGGAATATCGGTGCGAGCTTCTTGACCTCATTTTCAGACGCGCTGGACAGTGACGAAGAATCTGAATCGTCGACGGACATGGTGTTGGTGCGATATGTAGATTCGCAACGCGTTTCACCTTTGCGATGTGGGGGATGGACGTCAAGTGTAGAGATGCGCAAGTACAGAAGCGGAGGACATGCATCTACTGTAGTTGGTTCGCGAGCGACAAGCGGCAGGCGCGTCTTTGGTTAACGTCACAGAACAATTTCGGGTATGACTAAGCATACATACAGTACCTGTACTGTAGTGCTGTACTGGGGTAAACATAGCAAGAGGCTGTCTTGCCTGTGAATGTTGGCTTCAATTCGGTACTGTTCAACATCTATCCCACCACCACTTGCCGTGTAACTAGGTACTGCGCTGAGCAGGACTCGAAGAGCTTTTGACCCGGCTCACCGTTCTTCTTTTCCAACCCGATACCTTGGTTTTGGTTCGCAGACCTTCCATCATATTGTCTTTACGAGGCTGCCTCTCTCATGTAGCGAGCATCCATCGTTAGAACGTATCTGCTAGTGTACATCTTCACTCAATATTGCAGACATCAGAAGACAAGGGTCCTGAAGATTGCCCGTTGGTTTGCTTCAAAGATTCACATATAGTGATGAAGGGACCATACGCTGGCCACGGGAGTACTTGTATGTTTACAGCATCAGACAACCTGGGGGAATCCTATCAAACCCAAATATGGGGGGTTGCTGTTGGCCATCGAAGACAGTATCAATCTCTGCTGAACGGCCACGCAGCTTGAGTTGCATTGGCTAGCTTAGCCGGGTTGTCAGACAGTCACCTCGATACTTGACTCTCACGTTGGAGGCGTGGGTCGGTTCGACAGGACTGCTATTAGAAGGTAGTACGTCAGATAGCATTTCCTCGTGAGACATACCGTAAGCTCAAGAATTGCGAACCATAACGAGGCGCTTTGTCGAATTGTGTTTACTGCTCTGCACGACGTATCTTTCTTAGATTCCCTAGAGTTCCCACATGTATCCTGTCAGAGTGTAGACGCCCAGTGATGGCGAAATCACTGAAACCCAGAGCCCTCTGAAGCCAAGGAAAATAGCGAGAAAAAAACGCGACAGCAGACGGAACTCACTGAGGTCACACTTGAGAAAACCAGTGACTAAGGTACCTGCGCTGCCATGTTGTAAATTCAAGTACGTGCGGCACTTGCATAATGCACACCCGCACACTTTACAGTGCGGTTGTGCGAAGCGGGCGGCCGGCAGAATCTCGGCAGGTAACAAATCTTGGCATGGCCCACGCTGGCTTTCCGAAAATCCATCTTCAAGAAGGCTGAGAACTTGTCTGTGCCGACAACATCGTACGCGATCCAGCATTGAATCGTCGCCATGGTATATATCGCCTTTTGATACACAGCGAGGATGAACAGCATTACTGACAGTCACAGGGTCGTGTTATCCGCAACCAGAGGAAGGGCCGTGGCTCTATCTTCACAGCCAACACAAGTACGAGATCAGACAAAAACTGCTTCAGAACCCGGACAGTATACTAACGAGCGTGAAAAGGACTCAACAAGGCCCCTGCGAAGTTCAGAAACCTCGATTACGCCGAGCGCCATGGATACCTCCGCGGTGTCGTGAAGGAGATTGTTCACGATGCTGGTCGTGGCGCACCGCTCGCTAAGGTCGTCTTCCGCGACCCATACCGCTACAAGCTGCACACCGAGACTTTCATTGCCAACGAGGGCATGTACACTGGCCAGTTCATCTACGCCGGCAAGAACGCCTCCCTCACCATCGGAAACGTCCTGCCTCTCGGCTCTGTCCCAGAAGGTACCGTTGTCTCGAACGTAGAGGAGAAGCTGGGTGACCGTGGTGCGCTGGGAAGGACTTCCGGCAACTACGTTACTGTCATCGGCCACAACCCAGATGAGGGCAAGACCCGCATCAAGCTGCCCTCTGGTGCCAAGAAGGTTGTCAAGAGCGACGTCAGAGGCATGATTGGTATCGTAGCCGGTGGTGGCAGGACAGACAAGCCTCTCATGAGTATGTTGTGTTCCGCACGGTGCTCGTGACACGCAAGTACTGACAAAGTGTTACAGAGGCTTCTCGCGCCAAGCATAAGTTTGCTGTCAAGCGCAACTCGTGGCCCAAGACTCGTGGTGTTGCCATGAACCCCGTCGATCACGTAAGAACTTACCAGTCCATGAAACTATCACGAGACCGAGTGGCTGACACACAAATCAATAGCCTCACGGTGGTGGTAACCACCAGCATATCGGTAAGGCTTCTACGATCTCTCGCGAGGCTGCACAGGGTCAAAAGGCCGGTCTTATTGCCGCCAGGAGAACGGGTCTCCTGCGTGGTACTCAGAAGACCAAGGACTAGATGCTTCACCCGTAATGATGCTTGCATTGANGGCTGGGGTGTTTTACGACTGGATTTCTGCAACACGACCTATGATGGACGGTCTGATGCAGCATTAAGCTTTCTAGTTATGGAAATGCACATGCTGCAAAATCGAATCGAACAAAAGAATTCCGGGTTTTCAATTGATGTGGTTTCATGACAAGACAGCTTATGTCGTTCACTCTCGAGAGTTGGGGTTATTTTAGTTTTCTCCCGCGTCCCTCTGTCAGCCATGGCATGACTGCTACATAAGGAAACCACGTCAATCTATCCAGATGTACTGTGAAGTGCCTAAAAGGTCTTGAGCAAGCTATAAGTAGTCTACATGATTTCCTTGTGGCAGGTAAAATTTAATGCTATAGACTGACCCACACGATATGGTAACTTAACACGCTCCATCAGTGACCCTGAGGCAGCGCCTTCCTCAATTCCCTCACCGTCATGGATTCTTCCAACTCCACAACCCACCATAGTGCTTGCTTGGCTTTGAGAGTTTCCCCACCAAGCTCATGCGCTCTTGCCAAGGCCAGCCAGGCGTCGCTATTATCCCAACCTGTCCCAAGTTTTGTCAATGTGGAGAGAAGCATGTAGGCTCGATCACGGCATGCCAGACGGTTTAATTCGGCTGGCGACGGGTCAGCCCAAGATTTGCCCAGGATCACGGAAGGCTCTTTTGTTGACAGATTACCATCGCGACCTAACGCACTGCGGTCGGCATTTCCATTGGACAGTGACAGGTCGGATCCAGGCGTGAAGTCCAAGCTTGATCCAGAAGCTGAGGGTTGAGGTGCAAGGAGAATTCTTGGCTCCTCTGCTGGCAGCTTTCCTTCGTATATGTCCATTAGGAGTTCTGAAATGCCGGTGATGGCGTCAGTATGGTCCGGGTAGTATTGTAAAGCTTGCTCGTATCCAGCCATTGCTTCAAAGGGGAGGCCTTTGCTTAATGAGGCAGTTGCACGCTGCAAAATAGATCAGTCTCCCACATAGTGACGACGTACACAACAAAATATTCGCCTTACCGCAGCCCAAATATCAGCCCAGAGATGATCAACTGATTTGCCTCCTCCCCATCCTTTCTCGAACAAACGCCGAGCATTCACCCCATCCGGGGCTTGTGAGAGTTCCAGCTCAAGAGTCTCGACCAACTGGACAGCTTCTGTGACCGCTGATGCAGCATCATCAAAAGCCTCAGCACGAAGGTAGAGCCCTGTGATAAATAGCCACACTTCAACCAAAACACTAACAGTATGCCTTCGGCGCATTAGCTTGCCATGCTGTGGTATAAGTGTAGGTCTGGGCTTGGCTGGGTGTGGTGCTGGAAGTCTCACATCCTGTACTGGAGGCTGCTTGCCATGTCCAGTAGGTTGCGGAAGATCAGAGTGATGAGAATTGTGCGCCATGTGTTTGAAATCCTGCTGCGCAATGTTTTGACCGTCAACGACAGCAGTTGGTAATACGGGCACCGACTCTGACGCATTCGAGTCTAGGGCCACAAGCGGAGAATGGCCAATGTCACGGCCGGCAGCTGTCTCCAAACGGGATTGACGGCTGTCCGCGCTCTTGGAGCGTGAGCTGTTTCCATGTGTGCTTCGTAGTCTGAAAGGGAGTCCATGGTGATGAGTGTGAGCGGAGCCATGCTCATTCGTCACAGCAATCTTCACCGCTGGAGTATCACCGCTCTCTACGGCCGTAACCGCCTGTTCATGCTGCTGCGGCAAGCCTTCTATACTGGCACTGATTGGCCCTGGCGCCGAGTCCAAGCTTGTCATCTGAGGAGCATGCAGACTTCCAGCACTGTTTCTCCTAGATCGGCCAGTGATGGACCCTGCGATTGACCGTAAAGTACCTCTACTCTTAGGAGGAGCCAATGTCGTTGCAGCTTGCTCTCGTGGCAGCTTTGCTGTCTCCTTCGATACATCTGGCCTACCGAAGAGAGAAGCGTATCCGCCAAGAAGCTCGTTACTCTTGCCAGCAGCCACGTCGATACCTTCAGTTAATTCTAAAAGGCTCAATTGTGTCATGTGTAGTTGCAGGAGCAGCTCCATATCGTGAGCGCTCATGGCTTGCTTGTCTCGCGCATCAGTAGGGTGCGCCTCCAACGTTGTTGTGCAGATTTCCAGTGCTGCGGAATGTTCGTCCCTCGACGACAGACACAACGCAAGCAGATGCCACAAGGGTAACAATTTCCGATGATGCTCAATACTGGCTCCAAGAGCGTCAACGTTGGCTTCTGTACCCGCCAAAGTGTGCTTCAGGGTTGACACCGCTGCGCTTACACGTCGTGTCTCGATATACAATGAAGCCAATACAAATGCTATGTCCACGCTTGAAGGATCTTCGACCAAAGCTGCTTCCAGGTGATCGATAGCTCTGTTCTGTAGTTGCGTCCTTTCTTCGGCTTTGTAAGTCAGACGAGCATAATGGAAATTACCAACGCCAATTGCAAGATGCGCGTGGGCGAGCGTCGAAGTACTCAAGGACAACGCTGCACCTGTGCTTGGCAGTCCGTCGTTGACTGCCGTTGTTGTTGTTGTCACTGCAGTTTGGACGCTTGCTCTTGAGGGAGGTCTTGCGCTTCCAAGCCATGTAGACAGCTGTCTGCATAATTTCATTGCATCTTGAGCCTGATCGCGATCTCCATACCGGCACAGAACGAGTACCGCGTCTGCGACTGTAGATACTGCCGTATTTTCGTCATCGAATCCAAGTTCGTGTTCCCCAGTCTTCTCAGACCTAGCTTTAGCTTTGCTGACAATCTCCAAGTACGAGTTGAATGCATTCATAGCAAGTTCAAATTCGCCAAGCCAAGTGTGGGTCAAGAACAGGAACCGCAGGATGGCTGTCGAATGAAATGTTTTCGTGGCGCATCTGTAAAGCAAGTCCAGCAAGCTTCTTCCAATGCCCTCTTGCCCTTCATGACCAAGTTCAGTAGTGGAGAAAGTAGAACTGCAGAAGAGGGTAAAATTGGTGTATGCTTGTGCGCAAAACGCCTCGACTTCAGTGTTCGACTGGTTTGCTCTCGGAAATTGAGTCTCATTGAGGAGA
Organism: Leptoxyphium fumago; assembly: GCA_001660795.1. Classification (NCBI taxonomy): domain Eukaryota; kingdom Fungi; phylum Ascomycota; class Dothideomycetes; order Capnodiales; family Capnodiaceae; genus Leptoxyphium; species Leptoxyphium fumago. The sequence continues at coordinate 39,918 of LSHF01000117.1, forward strand.
AGAGACTCATAAGTGGTCTCAGCCTTTCGAGTTTCCGAGAAAAGTTGCCGTCGGCCGATATGAAGCTGATCTTCGCTCAATTGACTTCGTGTCTGAACAGGATTGACCACCGCGCTTGCCGGAGGAAGTGTTACAGCATCAGCAGCAAGAATTCGAGAGAGAAGATTGTAATAATTCATCCAAATTTTGCGCCGCGGAATATCTAGCACGCTTCCGCTAGTTGAATCGTTACTCGAAGAAGCTCTTTGCCAAAAGTCAGCCCAAGCGCGGAACGCCTTTAAAGAGACACTGAGATTTGCTTCACTAGTATCATGATAGTCGCCGATTGGAATGAATAGCTTCTCACATGCCATAGCTAGAAGCCTTTCTGTCCATCTCCTGAGTTCAAGAGTGCGGCCTCCAGGCGCATGTGAGACGACGTCTCTGTACAATCTCTGGGCTTCTTCATGCTCTTGCAATGCTTCCAAAGAGATGGCACGAGTGTATACCAATCGCTGTTCAGCAACTTCCAGCCAGCCCAGGGGGGCATTGGTGAATGTCGAGCTTTTCTGATCCGCACTCTTGTCAGGTACTGCATCCAGGGCGGCGCGGTACGACCCTTGCAGAAGATGGATCAGGGCGAGGCTACCTCTCGCAAGGAAGATATCATCGCTGCCCTGGATATCAGCAGTAGAGATTGCTTCTTGCAACGGCTTGACTAGCTCGTTCAAACCGTGTATAGATGTAGAAGTGTTCGAGGATGCGGAAGCCGGGCGGTGCGATGCAGATGCTATCTTCACTTCTGATCTGGCAGTGAGCGTAAGACCTAGGTACAGTGGCGGCTCAGTATTTGGAGACCAACGAGTTTCGGTGTCGTGTCCCTACATTTTCTATCCGGTGCATGCTTGTCTACCTTTCTAGCCAGCTCTGGTACATCTGCCCAAGATGCGTTGCATAGCGCCTGGTCCAGTAGTGCCAGATACCGAGCTCCTTTCTCAGCATTTGGCGCACTCATTGCGAATTTTATACCACCACAAGCTCTAGCCACGAGCTTCAACAACGATTTACCGTGCACGCATCGCAGTCCACTGTGGCAGAATGAAGGAGGGGAAGCTGTGCTTGATCGACTCGCAGGAGGTCCGAAGCCAGAAGAATCTTCCAAACGTGGGTCAGTATGATTCGCAATGACCAAGCCCGAAGTCTGCAAATAAGGCAGTTTGGCAATGGTGGGCTTCAAAGCAGTTGATGGGATAGAGAGAGAAATAGGGCCAGCTAATTGTTACAGTCAAGTCCGACTTCCAGCGTCTCCCTCCGCAAAGAACACCACACGTCATTGGCTGTCGAGAGTAGGTACCTAGGTAGGTCTGTGGTAAGGGTTGCCTGATTATGTGTTTTCTCGGTACAGCCTCCAGCAATAGAATTATTGCTGGAGGCACGCTAGCTCCAAGTGGCTCTCTAATACCACACATTATGATTCTGTGGTATATCAGTGCTGCTTACCTAAGTAACTCCCCCAAAAATTTCATGTGCCTACCATTGGCTCTATCTACATTGATGTTGCTTCACGCACCCTTGCGATACCAGAAAGCAGACGTCGGGCCCCATTAGCTTTGTGTCTTTCAACAGTATGGGCGCAGTTGACGTAAAGCAGAGACCCGTGTTCTCTAAGCAATCAATTGACGGCCTCGTTGCAGTTAACCAAAGACTGGTCTCTATCAGGACTTCCGATTTACCTTTCTTTGCCGCAGGAATTGCAGATCAAATATGGAAGTTTCGTGCCCTCATATCCTTCGCAGATGAGCGCGGCAAAGGTGACGACGCCAACACTGCCGTACATCGTCTTCGCACTCACATTGCATCTTTACTACAGGACCGAACTGTCGAGGGCAGATGGAGCGGCGTGGTTCTTGCAAAATCTGCGCTTGAAGCAGGCGGTCTATCATTCCTTACTGCTATACCCTCTTGGGCCAAACATCATCTTCAGATCTTGAAGAAGGTCGGCGATCCATCCACCACTCGCTCCTTTACGGCTCTCAACTTGCTTCGTATCTTTACTCTCACATGGGATGTGCCAAATTTGGTTCGCGAAATCACGACTCCCAATTTGCCAGCATTCGTGACTATCTGTCTTGCAAACGCCCAACATGCAAGATGCTCTACTGTTGAGCTGCAGACGTATCTTGACGTCTTGAGGGTTCTCATACCTCGGCATCCTACAATTTTCAGAACGCAAGAGGCGACGATTAGAGAGCTATGTTCTCACATTCTGGAGGCTACTAGTGCGTATTTGCCGGATATATCCATGCGTCACTATACCGCAGGACAGCAAAGCTCCGCCCAAGCGATCTTGTCACTCTTACCGTATTGCGCTCCAAAGCAGGGAGCCAGCGAGAAATGGATAAAAACCCTCGGTCATGCGATCACGGCTGCCCACAGCACCTGCGACTATTTGTTCCGTTCGCTCAACGAGGAATGGATTTCCACAACCAATTATCAGCCAATCCTGCCAAGAAGTGACTTGGTCGCTGGAAATTGTGGTAGAAGTGGACGGGACGATATGGATCTGGCTGCTTGGCGTGGAGTACCATTTGGTGCTGAGCGGTTGCGGCAGCTCCTCAGTATCATATCTACTTTCATTCAGTCTGCCCCGGGTATGACTGTGAACGTAAAAACCGGCGTGGTTATTGACCTTGCTACAAGGATTCTCTTAAGCCGGGCTAGCAACAGACCACAGCAAGACGTTACCAAGTCCGAACGAGACGAATTGCTTCAGGTCCTGCCATCACTACACCTTGCAGCGCTAAACCTCATAGAAGTTCTTCTAACAACATTTGGTGCTGGACTTCTATCGCATGTTCACAGTGTTGTTGAACTTGCAAGTTCCACCTTCAAGGAGGACAGTCACGACGAGGCAGTCAGGCTGACGATTTACCGTATTCTCGCCCTTATCATTGTAGTGCAAGGACCTTCGTTTGAATCAGACGATGTGAAGCCCTTGAACAACATACTTGCGGCGTTATGTCGCGATCTCAGTCCAGCATCCAAAGAGGATGTGCTCCAGGGAGGTCCGCTCGTTGGGGTCAACTCGCTAACCCCACAAAAACCGCCCATTTCCAGAGTTTCTCATGCGACTGACGACTTGACAAAAAACGCTAGCCAGCTGCTTTGCAATGCTTTGAGCAAGCTTGATCCACGTCTTCTGCACGCGTCCACAAGGGCTACTATGGACAGGACCGCCATCCTGACAGCTGACAAGGAAGCTATGGTCGCTAGCGTGATGAACCCGCCTAGGAATCGCAACGGCAGCTTCAAAGCAAGTATGCTGCCCATACTTGCTAGAGTCTTCCCTAATGACGCAAAAGTAGAAGCGATTCTACGACCACGAATGCCTCCAATTGCGCAAGGGTTGTCGCGACTCTCTCACGAGATAGGAGCAATAGATGATGAAGAAAATATCGAAACATTCGTTGACAGCACCATCAACGATACCAAACCATGGACTGGTGAACCCGATGCGTTCAACGATGATCAACCGTCGACTACCGGTCTACTAAGTGGGCTCTTAGGGGAGGGCAGTCGGTCGATGGAGCGTGTGGAGAAATCTGACGTCAGTACAACATCTGCACCAGCAAAAGATCGGGATACGACAAGGGGGACAGGCAGCCAAAAGCACGAACTGAATGAGACCGATTTTCAAGCAGCCGAGCGGTCTTCCAAACGTCGGAGACCCTCGTCGGTACCTCTTGATGAGAACCGAGATGCATATCCAGGACCGTTGCAAAGTGTTGGCAAGTCTCCACTTACAGATCTTCCGGATGCATTGCAAATCACAGCCTCCGAACAAAGCGATGTTGGTGCAGCTATCGACACACGTGTACAGTCTTCAGGTGGCGACAGGACCGTGCATGCTTCAAGTTCTGGGATTGATGTCGATCCCGGCGACGGCGACAGTGACTTCGAAATGCCTCCACTTACCATGGATCCTGATACCGACACCGAAGATGAATAGTGAGACGAACTTAGTCCAGATAGACTTGCAATTATATGCACAATCAGAAAAGAAGGGATAGTTATGCCATAGATGTTTGAGCAGCCTGCAGTACGACGATATAATATATTCCCTCGGCAGCCAGCTAGTACGGAATTGTGATCATACGTGCATACTGCTGCAGCTAAACAGGATTTCCTCTCATACTGTAATTATGTTCCTGTTCATCCATACCCACGCGATCTACAAAGGTGGGGCGTAAAACACAAGAGTGGCTTTCGAGCAGATGCATGTACCTCTTAGCTTGTGTGAACCAAGCAAGGCGGCTCGAAAGAGATGAGACCAATCTAACCGAGATCTACAGCCCTTTATTGCTTGGTATAGCCTGCAGCACCCTACAATACATCCCGTCCAGCCTCAATACCAGAGCGCATCACTATCTTTACTATTAATTCGGAGCAGATTGTAAAGTTGAAGCACGCGTTGCAGGAGGAAGCGAGAACACTGCGCTGATCTGGTTCTCAACTCTGGAACGCCTCCCACAAAAAGCAGCCTCCAACTCTCTCTTTCTACGCGCACTCGAAAACCGCACTCGAAAACGGTGTACGGGGAGCTAGGGCGTCTGAGGACGATACGAATCCTCACCAGGTCGACTGATCGANGGCAGTGGTGCTGTCGGATTACACATGTATAAATATGCAGCTTACGACACGGTGGTACGACATGTGTCTTCCATATCTTTCCCTCTGCGCCTGTCGTCGAGGCACATTCGATTTGGTCTTTTAAGCTTGTCAATATTCATCGTCCTATGCTTTTTGTTCCTACAGCGACAGCCGCACCCTCTTGATGTAATCGCAGGGCATACTACCAACATAACCGTGTTACGAATACAACAACCTGAGGTGTCACAACCGCGAGTCGCATGCCGAGGCCCTCGAGGTGGTCTTCTCGATGATCCGAACACCGAGGACCTGCCTCGTGCTGTCCAACTACCCGAAACAGAATTTCCCCACGTCGCAACCGGTTCCTACGAGGCCTTTGGGCTTGAAAAGTCATGGATGACAATTGATCAACGCTATGGGCCTTCTGGGTATGGAGAAGACAAAGAGCAGGGATACAACTTCACTCGAGTTGACTGGACTAAGGTTGACTGGGGGGTGCTACAGAACGAGTGCTTTGCACGAAACCAGGCGCGATTCCATGATGGAGGCACTTTAGAGAAGCCGTACCAATTCAAGAACACTTCGAGGTTCAGATATCGTGAAGACGGCGAGGCGCCAACACCACCCATCACACAGACAGGGCGCACAGCCATCGTCCTTCGCGCTTGGAGCACATACAAGTATCAACCCGAGGACATGTGGAATATTCGCTCCCTCATTACCGAGACAAGTCTAGCAACAGGGGGTCAGTTCGCTGTGATCTTGCTGGTGGATGTCAAAGATAAAGAATTGGGACCGAGAATTCACAAGGAAAGGGACATCTACGACCAAGTCCTTAGAGATAGTGTACCGGAAGAGCTGAGGGGCTTGGCGGTGTTGTTTCACGAGTCTTTACAAGTCAGTTGGTATCCCAAGGTAGGAACATATGAGGCTATTTGGCAGATCATGCAGCCGCTGCAGCTGGTAGCGCATTTCTACCCAGAATTCGATCACTTCTGGCAATTCGAGCTCGATGCGCGCTTTACTGGCAATGCTGGAGAGATTTTGACGAAATTTCAAGATTTTGGTAAGAGCCAACCCTTCAAACAAGCAGCTGAACGTGCAAGCTGGTCTTTTATGGAGGAGGTTCACGGTTCGTACGAGAAGTTCACTACCTCTGTCAATGAGACCATGGACGGCAACGCGGACATCTGGGGCCCTCTACCAAGCGACAACATCACCCCGCTGGGACCACGACCGCCGGTTGAAAACCCGAGGGACGATCCATTTCAATACGGTGTCGGCAGGGATGCTGACTTACTGCTGATGAATGTCATAATCGACGCATCTCAGATCCTCACTGACCCAGACTGGGTTTTCCGGAGCTGGTATGACATCGGCCCTCTCGTCACTGAGCAGAACCCACGTCGCTATTTCTCAGTACCAGCACAAGCAAGGGCGAGTTGGTCGCTACTGGAAGCTATCCACATCAACCAGAGGGATCAAGGTTTCAGAGTGCCAAGTGAGGCGACGCTACCCTCATTTGCATTGTGGCATGGCTTCAAGCTGATCGGCCTCCCTCTTCCTGTCTTTCAATTTCCCCAGCGTGACCCTGTTCAGTTGAACTCTGTTCTGAACGATGGCGTGCCATCGCAGTCCCATGATGGTTGGGCGCATGGCGATGGAAGATATCGTGCAGCGGCAGCAACCTTCTTCGCAAGACCGCTCACTTGGGATTGGTGGAGTTCACTCTCCGATCCGATCTTTGAGCAGTGGATGGGGAAAGGAAAAGATAGTGGCAGAGTGCAGGGCTGGCCACCGGCTGGGAAAGATCCAATTCCTCCAAAGGGTGTACTTCCCCATTTCATGAAGGAGTATGATGGGAGGATATACTGCCCTTCTTTCTTGATGCATCCTCGGAAAACGAATCAGAATATTTGAGCGTTGTACACCTCTAGGACTTGACCAACTATACCTATCAAGTTATGTAGACTATCTTTCGCACGATGTTCCCTAACTCCAACTGTCACTCGCGACCGCGGCTGCACTGCATACTAAATGCCAAGACTGAGATTCTCTACACGGTACCTAGGTGACCTACCTAGGTAGCGGGCTGGCAGACCCCACGTCATCCAAGTCGCATGTGCGTGTGATGTGAACTGCGACAGTACAACCTTACGTCAAGTACAGTGAACGCTCTCATTGCTCTATATAAACTACATTGCTACTGGTTGGATCCAAGATTACGAAAAGGTGCTCAAAGAACAAAACCATCGATCATATCACACCCTCCCTAACATCGCAATCCTGGCTAGCTTTGAGACCGACCTCCTCTACACAGGCTTCCAAAAGGCAGTAATGTCGGAAGTCACCTTCGCGAAGGCGTTCGTCGCCCAGCTCGACAGAAAACCGATAAAGCTCCCCTCGGACTATGTGAGCGATCCTAGAAGCTATCCATCGCAGTCGCCCGTGAGTCAGAAATATAAGTCGAACAGCAGGAGATCATGTGTCTGAGAGAAACCGACAGTTCACTCTTCCCAAACAAGCCCACCCGTTCCCAAGCCGCGCCAGTCAGTCAGGAACGCCAAATAGATCCGCCAGCTCAGCCAGCATAATTGTTGTGCTCAAGCCTACTCGCGCTGGAGCGAGCGAGACGGTGACCTTGGCCGACATCTCCCCCACCAATACCAGCGTCTACGAGATCAAATCCAAGTATGCTGCACAGGCAGGCTTCGACGGACAACAGGACAAGATCAAAGTGCTGTTCAACAAGAAGCCTGCGTCCGACCTGAAGACTTTGAAGGAGCTGGGTGTCAAAGATGGGGATGACCGTGTCGAATTTGGTGTCATGTTGATGGGGGGACTGGTAGCGACACCGAGGAGCGGCACACCAAACCCTGCTCAATCGCCAGGTACAGCCACACCGGTGACCGGCGGTGATGATATGGAAGTTGATGCGACCACTGTGACTGCTGCTGCCCCCAATAGCGAGCAGGCGCAGATGGAGGTTGATCAGAGAAATCCGGGCGAAGAAAGCGCAGCTTCGGTAATCCTCAAGACCGACGAATTTTGGTCGGACCTGAAGGGATTTCTGGCGTTAAGATTGAAAGATGATGGCGAGAGCGAGAGGCTAGCATCGCTCTTCAGGATAGCTGCGATGCAAAGCTAGACTAGGAAGTGTCAATCGTGAATCCTGAAGAGCTTGCACTTTGGGAACGATTCAATATAACATATTCATATAAGGAAAATTTCCTGTGTTGTGATGAGGGCATGGATTCAATCATTACAGGACATTGCCTTTTTCATCAAAAGAGGTATAATTGTCGAACGTCGTAACATTCGTTCCCCACCCGGTGTTGTCTCAGCACTCTGTTGGCTTCGCTACCTACCAAAATGTCTTGTCGCATGGTAAGGAATAATGAGATGTTTTTCTAAGCAACTAGACCACGTCCGCCAGTCTTCTCTGCCCATTGAACCCACCGCTTGATACACTCGTCAACGGTCCTCACCCCAGACTGCGATGCCTTGACCTCGAACCACTCTCGATGCTCTTTCCCACATGTAGCACAGGCTCTTGTCACTTGCTTCTCTGCAAGCTCAATGTGAATAAGCCTCTCCACGCGTTTGACACATGGAACTTTCCGAACCAGCGATGTGGAAGACGCACTGTTTAGGCTTTGATCATATGCAGTTGGCGAGAGTGATGATGGTCGCTTGAGATCCGGATAAGCAACAGGCCGAGTAGATGGGTTGGGCTGTCTACCCAGCGATGCATCCGGAGAGCCATGAAAACTCTGGCCCGCACCGGTGATGTGTGGATACCACCGGACGAGGGTAAGAGCGTAGCCGCATTGTCGCTGCCATTCGTTCATACGGCGGGTCACGTTGTTCGCGCGGCCGATTTTCAGCATAATAGAGTTCTTTCGGCCCTCGTTTGGCTTTGCAGAGCTGGTGTTTACACGTTTCCTATCCGCCGAGGTCGGATCTTCGTTGTGCAAGTAGTCACTCATCACGTCGCTCATTCTTCTGTCGTGCTGTGGTCGTGGGGATGTAGAGAGTAATGCTTGTGCAGTCTCCACAGATGGTATGTTACGATTCTGGGGTGTGAGCCAATATATATATATGTAGCCTTCTTCATCGTGGATGCTGATGGGCTTCACCAACTCGGCCATCAATGCCGATGTAGTTGCTGGTGAGAGGTGTGGTGGGATGAATGATAGTAACTGAGATGTTTGTGGATTGGAGGTACTTCTGCGGTTGACTGGCCGTGCACTGTTTCCGAGAGGCACTTGTCTGCGCTTTGGTAGCGATGTAGCGGACAGTCGCGTTTGAGCTTCTGGTCTCACAATCAGTGGCACAGTCGAGACACCAGGAGACACTGTTGGCCCATTGGCGTATGGGGGTCTTGAAACTCTTCGATTTCGAACAGCCTCGGGTTTGTCATCGTGATCGCTCGGCGCCGCTGTACAACATATGCTTGACCAAAAGCTAGGCGACTTGCGTTTGTGCCGTGCTTCATAGCGTCCACCTGGCATGTGTTGCCTTTTTGGAGGTACTGAGTGCTGGGCACGATCTTCACTACCATGATAATGGCTGCTGTCCCTGAAGTGGGTTTGAGTCTCTCTTCGTCGGCCCTGGCGACGTCTTCCATCTACCTGGCTTGCATTGTCCTGTATGTTTAATCTCTGCATCAAAGTGTCGACGCTACTTCTTTCACGAAGCTGAGGCATAGTCCGACCGCTACCTGTTTTCTTTGGCTGGTCGAGGTGAACGTATTGTACTCCAGTTGGTTCAGCGGCTTGGTCCGCTTGGGTCTTATGCTGCCAGCAATATAGACTGGGATCTCGCAAGTCCAATTGATTTGTGGCATGGCCAATATCCAACACTCCTCTGGGAGATCTTAGGGCACGTCTGCACGGCCTTCCAGAAGACGTAATACCTCGGCATGTTGTGGACGGCGCTTTGCTATCGTTACGGCCCAGAAGTACTTCTGGAGTCTGCAGAGAAAGTGGCATCGGTATTGCAGTGGATACCTAGGTATGTAGCTGGCGTGGAGAACGACCAATATTTACAGCAAATAAGAATAACACACACCAGCCTGGCTATAGGCTCCCGAGAGCGACTTATAAACACCGCCGCGTCATGAGGACAATGTTGCTCAGGTGGAATAGAGATCAAGCCCAGTCACAATCGTGGACGAATTTCAAGTTAGCGATCTGACACCATTGGATGCATGCTGATAAAAGCTAGAGTTGAAGCGGTCGACGCGTTGCACAGCCCGTCACGGATAGTGCAATCGCTGTGGCTTTGGAGTGGCGGTGCAGGAAACGCGAAGTCCCGTGACCCCGGGTTCCATTACGGGCGTTTTCAAAGAATGAAGGCCTTCCAAGGGGGAAAGATATGTCTCCCGTCCAGTTCATTTAATCTTGGCAAGAAGTTGTTACATCGCAATCTAAAAGTCTCGGGGAAATGCCTGATACCGAGAGGATAGGCAGATGAAGGAATACCAACTTAAATTTCCCATTCACGTCGATTGTCGTCTTTGCCGACGAAAGGCTCGTCGATCATCCTGATGGCCGTTTCGCTGCAAAGGACACAACTTCCCGCAACAAGCCCATCCAGTTCAGCCACCATCTTGTCTCTCCTCTTGCCCAGAGCAACGCCTCTGCCGATCTCCCTTTGCAGCTCTCGGATCCTCTTTCCTCTTCCCAGTCCTGCCATTTTCATCACCATTTGCCCTAGACAGTCCGCGTGGAAAGCGTGCTGACAAGGGAAAACAAAGAATTGTCTCATCAGTAGTGGTAGGCGACATGACCAGCATCGTTCTCCGGGCTCGACAATTGCGTAGCGAGTGTCCAGATCACGAATGGAGTCTTTGATGTGGGAGGAAGTCTCTGCCGATGCATCCATCTCCCGCTTAAGGGCATCAATTTGCGATGAGTATGACTCCAGTGCTGCACATATCTCCTCTTTGAAGTCATCAATGATGACAAAATCGGGGAAAAAGGGGATCAAGTCTTCAATTCGAAGCAACCCATCCGTTCGTTGGATCAGGTTGATAGCACTCTTCACGCCTTTCTCCTTCGCAATGACGGCCTTTGCAACCTTCAGCCATAACTTCCTGCGAAGACTTAAATCGTTGCCTGGATGGTCAGCCACTCTTGCAGCTAGCTCGGTCTCATCGTTCTTCAGTGCCATAGCAACTGCGTTCGAATACTGCTGCATGGCAGTGTAGATATGGACACAGCTCTGCACACGCTTATGCGTTATACACAGTCGGAGTGCGAAATCGGCGTCGTAGTTTTGTTCCTGAGATGTAGATTGCGTCTGGAGGTAGGAAAGCAATTGGCTTTCGTCTTTTGTGGGGTGCGAAGCGAGAAGTGAAATAAGTGTATTGTGGACAGCAGCTTCTGTAGAATGGTCATGGTTGATGCAGAAGTTGAGATACCGAATGGCTTGGTTGTGCGTGATTGGTATGTTGGACCCTATAGTCTTGTTGTAATTGAGCAAAGCAGGTATCACCCTCTTCGCATTGAGGTTACCTTGTCGCATGAGGACCTCAACAATATCCTGAGGAACGTGGGTTATTAAGACCGCTGCGTACTTGTAGAAGACTTCCGGCTCAGTTTGTTTCTTCAAGATGGACATGGCTTCATCCCATCTTTCTCTCTGCACCCAATAAGAAATCACGTAATGGAAGTCGCTAATGACGTTCGCATAGTAAAGAAGCTCTTCCTCTCTACCATGACTACTGATGACTTCGTAAGTTGTCCTCTTGTCTAGATCGTCCTTGTATTTGTTAGAAAAGTCTTGGAAATCCTTTCGGATTGCTGGAAGCTGTTGGCTCGTCTCCGCAGCTGTTACGCCTTCGGCAAGTTCGGCTCGGGTGCTTATTGTGTCGTCCAATTCGTTAAGCCGGCTCATGAAGAGCTCTGTCAGCCATGAAGCTAACAGCCCACGTTGCATTTTCGCTTGTTTAGGCATACTGCTTAGCCGTGCCAAGAGGTACCTGCGTAAGGCATCATGCTGGGCATGTTCAATGAAGCCGAGTGCGACATCTTCAAAAGGTTTGCTACTTCTGCCCAAGACAGTGGCAGCTTCCGGGAACTTCCCCTGCTTCATGAGGTGATCTCCGGTCATTGAAGCAACCAAGTCTCTTTGGTCTGATGTGTTGGCAAATCGTTGTGCTTCTTCGTACTTGCCCTGGTCCAGTAAGATCCGCCATATATTTCTGGCCTCTTCGGTGACTGCCAACTCAAAGATCTCATCTTGGGTAAATAGCCAGTAGGTGCTCTTCAGAGGATCAGAGCAGAGCGCTATCACGATGTCGTTTGGTTCCAGCACATCTTGATCGTAGACCAAGGTATTGTCGAGGCGATTGAACGCTGCAAGATGACCTTCTATAAGGACGACAACGTGAAAATGGGTCAATGCTATAGCTGAGACAGGAGGTTGAGGTGTTTTGGGTCGCCCGCTGGCAGTCATGATGGTCGGCAATTCTGGCCTAGAGACAAGGTGAGAATCTTGGAACACGTTTTTACCAACACTAGCTTGCGCAGCTGGCGTTTGGGGCAAAGTGCCACTGACAATTCCCTCAGCATACAAGCAAGCGTAGGTGCGACGAGTAACGTGAGATTCTATGGGGGAGGCCGCCGAGGAATCATCAGGCAACGGAGAAACTGCAAAAGAGGTTGGATGCCCCCCAGGCCGCGAACCTGTATATACTGTTGGGACTTCGCCATCAAGAAGAGCAGCGTATATACTACCGTCGTTTCCAGCTCGGCCCACCTTACCAACGAAATGCAACAGCTTATCCGGTGTACTTATCAAGACGCTCCTCACATCTGGCCTGGCAGATATGGTCTCGACATGCAAGCCAACTATGGCCCATGCTGGGGGTTGGAGACCAGACGAAGGTATCTCTCCTGGTTTCTGTAAAACTCGTGGGTAGGTTCGACATAAGTCTCGTATATGTGTCCATCCACAGTTCCCACCAGAATCTCCCTTGTACTTGCGCTTGGTTGGCTTGGGCACCATGCAACACTCTCAATCTGAACCCCTCGAAGGCGGCCAAGTTGTTTCGGTGATCGGCTTTGAGTGTGTAGGTAATAGTTCTCTCCGAGCATGGTAGATATTATCAGATGGCTGGCACTGGGGTCAAGAAACAGCTTCCTGATGACCCCAACGTCGGCTGGACGCTTGGGCAAGTCGATATCGTCGATGTCCTCGGGATTGTCCAAGTCGAAGCGAAGGATGCGACCGGTAGAGAGAGCCAGAACTAGGACATTGTTGGCCACGGCAGCGGCAACGAACTGGGCAGAGATCTCAAATCGTAGTTGGACCTTCTGCACATCGAAGATAGGCAGCACATCTGTTTCAAGAGTGGCTGCGCCAGTCGCGAAGCCTGTATTCGAACCCATGATGTAGGCGGTTGCTGGCGAATAGCAATGCGGGGCGCGTCCGCTATCGTGATCTGATAGATTTCATATCCTTTGCATTTCAGGTACGCATTGAGTCTGTCGGGTTTCCTGACAATCGTATTCCCGGTTTCCAGCCGAACGCGCAAGATGGTGGTTAGATTCGACGCAGTTCACATTCAAAGCCGAAAGAGAACCACACACCTTGAAGGTTAGCCACCTCGGGGATGACGTTCAGCTTGCGCACAGGCCAAGTGCTCGTTCTTTTGGAAATTGAGGGCTCTGCTCTCTGCAGATGGGCGATACTCATGAAGGTACCCATCTGCGTTCAGTAAGATAATTTTACTTCCTACGAATGCTTCTGTAGGTATAGGACGTAGGATGTCACCAAACGGTCTATTTTATAACCAAGTTGGCATGCTTGGATTCTCAGGGTCTCTACGTTCCAAGCTAGCTGTCGCAGTATTGGGAAAGGGAAAGAAGATGCAAGCTTATTATATCCGCTTAGGATGTCATTATTCCCATGCAAAAGTTTGGAGTAAATGTATATAGGACATGCGATGGAAAGCCATGCTCATAGACTAAATCTGGTTCTGACCTTCTCGTCTCCAGCTTTCCATTCCCACCGTTGTCCGCTGGCCCTCTGGATGCCCTGGTCTATTCTCCTCAGTTTGAGCGTGAAGCGTGGTCCTAGTTCCTGCAAGCCAGCACGAATGTCCTCCGCACCTTGGATTGGTTTCCCATCTGGGCCTTGTATGCTTTTCTCCGTGCCCCTCTTGTCCCTGAAGACATACCGATGCCTTCTAAGAAATATGTAGTCTCTCTGGTTATGTAATGTTACTACCTGTCTACCCAAAATCTCTGGACGGGCTGGTAGTAGAGATTTGAAGAGGTGGGCTGTCAGCACGCCCAGAGGCGTACGAAAACCGTTCAAGATGAGCTCGGGGTAGTAGTCTGACGGATTACCGTGGCCAGGGATCTTGGCGCCGGGCACCCAATTTGAGATGCTGAAGTGGAACATGGGACCGTCGGGGAGATGAACGATATCGAGACCACCCGGTCGTTTGTGGTGATCTTGGTTCAAAACCATGACGCATGTGTAGCCCTGGTTGCTGGCATAATGGCAAATCTCGCGTACACTGTACTTGTAGGCGTAGTGGTGAGCCGTGCGCTTGATATACTGGGAATTAGGGAACAAAGTTGTGAGAAGATGCGCTTCCTTGTGCAGAACGCTGTTGATGGATGTTGTGATGAGGACCTTTGGCTCATACTCTGGAGGTTGGTTGAAAAGGGTCGGGTACTTTGAAGCAAGCGCCTCAGGGCTAACTGCTGCATCAGTTGCAACAGTCGCAACTGAGGGCGCTTCACTCGGCGCACGACTGGCTGATGGGCCATCCGCTTCTGATCGTCGACCAGTACGCTCTTGTTCAATTTCGTCGTCCTCGTCGCTATCAGAGTCCAACATACTATCTTTATCGTCCTCGTCACTGGCAGTACGTTCGGCTGGCTCTTCGGCTTCCGGGTCTGGCTCATCGTCTCTACGCCGCCGCTTTACGGAACTCAAATCTACGCTTAATCCCAGTTTTGCAGCTTCCGTACCCTCTTCATCTATGTCGGCCTGATCCCAGGTTCTCTTTGAGTCGATTGTTTTCGGTACATTGCGAGATCTTCTTTCTTCTCGTGCGCCTGGAGTCTTGTCCTCTTGCCGTTTTCTGCGCATACGTTCATCGCGCTTGGTGGCTTCGGTCTGCTTCTTCGTTTTCACATAATGCTCCTGTCGCTTGAGCTTGTTCTGTATTTTGCGCAAATCCTTTGAAGACCCCATGACGGGCAGACGTTGTAGTTATAAAATGCGAGTTTGAGCACAAACTCAAAGGACGCTTAATTTGCCGTCTTGCAGATCATGCACAGATGGCTACGGAACTTTTTCTGCCATAGACTGGGGCAAGCTGGAGGGCGGTGTAAGCATTGACGCTCATCAGGTCTTGGCACTTCCGATGAGCCCGCAATCTCCATGCCCGTCACCACGATGTAGATTCGTAGTCTTCGAGCGCATTAGGTATTCGGTCTCAGCTGAACAGCCATCATGGCGACACCCTCATATGTTCGCTCCTTAGTGAGCTCGGCGAAACGCTTAAGGGTATGTGGGCAAGATGAGAATGGGATACGGACATGCCATAACGAATAATGATCGATAGCTTGACTCCGCCAGAGCGACGTTTTCTACCTCCTCACGACAACATGTTCAGCAACAGCGTCTCCCCTGGCATGCAGAGACCACCGAAGCACCCCTCGATGAATACACCGATAAGAGAATCAACAACGAACCGCAAATGTCAGCCGCAGTACAAAGTCGCTTGGACGAGTTATTGCGAACCCAGCAAGGGTTCCTTGTCCCTCTTCGTGAGCGAACAGGTGTGCTACCCGCCGACGTGCAAGCCGAAATCTCTGCGTTGCGAGAGCCGAAGGCAGTCCAGGCAGCTTACGTCAAGCCATTGAAGTGGAAGGCTGAGCATGGGATTACAGTGGCGCAACTGCAACTTAGAAGCTACAGCGTCAAAGAGTTGGATGTCTTCACAGACTTCTGCATGCGAGCCGCATACTATCTGCGCTTGCCGGCCAAGGGTCCGGTAAACTTGCCAAAAATCAGGCAAAGATGGACGGTACCGCGGAGCAATTTCGTGCACAAGAAGTCACAGGAGAATTTCGAAAGGGTCACGGTCAGGAGGCTCATTCAAATACAAGATGGCCACCCAGAGACCGTCAGTCTTTTCCTGGCCTTCATCCAAAAGCATCAGCTCTATGGAGTTGGAATGAAGGCCAATTTGTTTGAAACTTCCGGCCTGGACGTGCTTGCGCAAATGGATAAAGACGGCGAGCAGATGAAGGAGAGCCTCAAGGAGAAATTCGATATGTTCGGAGGAAGAAAGGACCTGCTGGAAAGTGACGAAGAGGCTGTCGAAAGGGCACTGCTCAGTGAACCGTTCAAGGGAGCATGGGGAGCGTATGCGCCAATGGGAGGCGCACAGAGCGTACCAAGCGCCAACAAGAGGGTTGAAAGGAGGAGCGTTGGTGGGGGTTACAGCTGATTGGGCTGTGGACCCCATGACAGCGAGGTGCAGGCTGGCAACAGAGCTGGAACGTCTCACGTCAATTGAATCGACGCTCATGAGCTCAAGCGCACCCTGTCGAATGCCGATTCTGGGAGGAATCGACGGCTCGTTCAAGAGACCGACCAGCAATCCAAAGAGTAAATGTATATATTATCGATGTATTACCTACCACTATTCATCTATTCAGCCTTGTGCTCCCAACCATCACTTTCGAGGCGGCACCAACGGACCGAGGACTCAGGACCTGTGTTGCTGACTGGGAGCCGTTTATCATGAGCTGGCGGCAATACGTCCTAGCAATGCGGATTGCTCAGGCATATTACCTACCTACTACCTACCTACCTATATCCATATCCGACTATTTTCGGCAGCAACCTGTGGGTACCTACCTACCTAAGGTAACCTGTAGGTATGACCGGACATAGGGGAACCGGAGAGGCAATGTCACGTGCGCAGGACGGCCCCTCATAGAAAGCGGAGAAGGCAGGCGGGGCTTCCCGTTGCCCTGCGCAATGAGCTGGAAGAACGGGGACACAGGGGGCCAAGGAGGGGCAAGCCGGCTGAGGCGAGGGCGTACAACCTATCACCCTCACCACCTGCTCCGCTGCTGCTAGGCCTCAAGAGGGTGGGAGGCGACGAGTGTGGTGTGGGCGGCGGGCGAGGCTGTGGGTGCATGAGCAGCACTTGAGCGCAGGCGTGGTGGTAACGAAGCGTGAAGGGTGGATACTGCTCAGCTATTTACTGCCGGCGGTGTTGGTGGGATGTGTGTAGCAATGGATGGAGGTAGGTCGGATACCGGGGTACCTAGACGCATACTGCTGCTGCACCACCCCTCCATCAACACTACCTCCTCCTTCAACACTCCACCGAAACATCTACCATCTCTTCCTCCTTCTGCTCTCTCATCATCCTCTTCCACATCTCTCCACGCTCCTCCCCAACTTCCAGACAACTCCCGCCGTGCCACATCCTCGTCCTCCTTTTTCAACAACACATACACCTTGCTCCCTCTTCGATCTCCATATCCAAAATGAAGGCTGGTAAGGTGGACACCACCGCTTCGCACTCCTCGTGCATGCGCTTCTCTCAACAGCCAAGGCTATTTTGCTGACAGTTTGCCCAACAGTTGTTGCTGGCGCTTCTGGTGGCATTGGCCAGGTGAGCAGTCCATCATTCTCCCTCGACTTCGTCGCTGCCCATCATGCTCATTTGTCAACACCATAGCCACTGTCTCTGCTTCTCAAGGCGAGCCCCTACATTGACGAGCTCGCGCTCTACGATGTCGTCAACACCCCAGGTGTTGCCGCAGATCTGAGCCACATCTCCTCCATCGCCAAGATCGAGGGTTTCCTCCCCGCCGACGATGGCCTCAAGAAAGCCCTCAAGGGTGCCGACATCGTCGTCATTCCAGCCGGTATTCCTCGTGAGTAAGCACCAATATCATCAAAAATGCTACGGCAGAAGAGCTAGGAACCGGCCATATACCTAAGTGTGGGGTAGGCTCAGCTGGACTCAAAGCTTTGTATCTGCTACAGCTGCGGCACCTGCTGATACGTCTATTGTACAACAGGTAAGCCAGGCATGACCCGTGACGATCTCTTCAAGATCAATGCCGGTATTGTGAAGGGCTTGATCGAGGGAGTTGCCGACGTCGCCCCTAAGGCTTTCATCCTCGTCATATCGAACCCAGTAAACAGCACTGTGCCGATCGCTGCCGAAGTCCTCAAGAACAAGGGTGTTTTCGACCCCAAGCGTCTTTTCGGTGTTACCACTCTCGACGTCGTCCGTGCCGAGACCTTCGTTCAAGGCATTACAGGCGAGCGCGATCCTAGCAAGACGGTCATCCCAGTTATCGGTGGACACAGTGGCGAGACGATCGTGCCTTTGTTCAGCCAGGCCAAGCCAGCTGCAAACATTCCGCAGGACAAATTGGATGCCCTGACCCAACGTATGTCTTCCCAGCTCTCCCCCAAGAACCTCCCTCTCTTGACTACAAAGTCTAACCAAGTTGTCTGTGCGCAGGTGTCCAATTCGGCGGTGATGAAGTTGTCAAGGCAAAGGATGGCGCTGGCAGCGCTACCCTGAGTATGGCGTACGCAGGATTCCGCTTCGCCGAGAAGGTCATCCGGGCTGCAAAGGGTGAGAGCGGCATTGTTGAGCCGACTTTCGTTTACCTGCCTGGGGTGCCTGGCGGAGAAGAGATTGCCAAGGAGACTGGCTTGGACTTCTTCTCTGTCCCAGTCGAGCTTGGCCCAGGTGGTGTCAAGCAGGCCCACAACATCGTTGTGAGCGCGAACGAGTACGAGAAGAAGCTCCTTCAGGCTGCCTACACTGGTCTCAAGGGCAACATCGAGAAGGGTGTGCAATTTGTGAAGAGCCCACCACAGTAGAAGTGTGCCTACATCAAAGCCTGAACAGGTAGAGAGGAACGTTCTTGGCATGGCCTCAGGCCTGAAGGGATGCGAAGGAGTCACGACTTCTCGTACCATACCACCCAGACAGACCATTCTGACGATGATTGATGACGAATACCATGGCATGCTTTATGCATAGCATATCTGACGCACTAGAGCCAGATAGATACTGGCTCCGAGAAAGTTGTAGAGATTTCAATTCCAAGATCGCACGCTTATGCATCGAATGAGGACCTATACATTTAGCAAGCGTATGCATGTTGGATCTTCTCAAGGCACGTGGATCCGCCAAGGTCATGGGTAAGGTTGGTACGGCAAATGGTGTCGCGTCTGTGATCCAAGTAGAGTACTCTCCAGTGCTTCCTGGCCTCTCTATGCCATCTATCACTTGGACAGGGTTGCATTTGTAGGATGCAAGTCTCAATCTTGCCCACCAGCAGACTATCTCGTGCACTGAAAAATTCCGATGGCTACTCGAGGGCACAGTAGACTCCACGGTGGCAGTGTCGCTGGCTGTGTGGTACCAATATAATCATCTTACTGTGCAAGGAATGGAGAAATCCAACATCTCTGGAGTTTGTCTCTCGTCGTGACTGTGGTTAGAGGAGCTGCGGCACAGCCTCAGGGTTTCGCACCCTTCACCCTGATCTCGAACCTTGCGCTGGGCACTTCGCTTGTTTCGCTGACGACCGTACACTCCACTCCTAAGCCTTGCATCACACCTCGTATGAGTCCACTGGGGAAGACCAAATAACTCTGGGCCCGCAACGTTGCCTCCTCCCTGGCCTTGTTGGCCGCCGTCGCCGTCATCACACCACTTCCCACCCCTCTAGCCCCAGCACTGGCGCTGCCAGTGTTGTCTTTCAGCGGCGTGCGTAGGTCGGCGCTCATCTTGCTCAGCGGGTAAAAGCGGCCGTCGGTCAGGACGAAGATGCCGCGATGGTTCGTCTTGAGGTTGTCGATAGGCTTGCGGTACACCAGCGTCCAGAAGTCCTTGCAGAGAAATTTGATACAATCCAGCGGTGTCTGTGGTCGTGCTTTGTTCGCAGAGAAGCTGTTGTAGCGCGCACATGGCGATGGTCAGCGCACTAGAGCCAAAGATGGCCTTCCAATCACCTCCTAACGAAGCAAGGCTACCATAGAGGGGGGCTTACCGTTCAACAAGGCCCTGTCCAACTCGATACCCCATTTGTTCCAATCGAAACCACGCAGCATCTCTCCCGTTCTCATCCTCGAATTGCCCACCCAGCCGGTCCACGTCCAAGACCGAGCCTGGGCCTGTCCCACCGTTGGGCGAACCCTCTGACTTACTGACAGCCGTCGTGCCAGTAGCGCTGTCCGCCGTGCTATCCTGAGTAATGCTTGCGCTGTCTCTAGAAGTGCCGTTCTCGTTTCGTTGGGCGCTGGCTTTGGTGTCCGACAGCAGCGAAGTTCTGCCGGAATTGAAGATGTATGAGTGTTTGCGAGCCTCAATGAGGGCTCGGTCACGCGCAAGTAGCTGCTCGGTGATCCTCTGCGCAAGAGGCACCAGCTCTATTAAGAGGAAGTCCAGGCAAGATGCGGCGACAAGTGGATCGGTAGGTTCACGCTGCGGTTGGGATTTGGACATCATGATGCCTTTCTCTGCAGTGTTCAGGCGTCTAATCGGTGAACCAAACTGCTGTGTAATTCGAATCGAAGTTTGGGTGCTTTGTAGATGCCTGCAAACGGAATGGTATGTTTCATCGCTCTCTCACCCCAAGTGATCAGCATGTGAAGCTCACCTTAATGTCTACAGTAGCGCACCTGGTCCAAGCGTTCTCAGTACTGTATGCTCAGCGCGCCAAAGGTCTACATTAGTAGGTACCTAGGTACCTATATATCTACATCTATTCGTAAGTTCGTCTAGTCATACAAAATTCCTGGCGCCTTCCCAATACATCGAAGCCGTCTATCAAGGACTGAGGCGTCTAACTGACGGCTAAGCTTCAAGACCACCGAAGCTGCTTCCCTCAAGCCGGACGGCTAGCAAACGCGATGCTCAAGTTTCAATCGGGTCTGCCAATTCGCTTCTGGATTCCTCAGCGACTTTTTGCCCCACTTCCCCTGACATCACAGCCGTCTTTTCGTCGTCAGGTGTGCTTTCAGGTTTCAGCTCATGAGATATGGGGACCCACTTTTGCAAGCCTGCAGATATATCAAGAATGTCTGGATCGTCAGCACCACCGATTCTGATACCAGCTTTCCTCATGGTCTGAGCCATGGACCGGACATTAAGTTCCAGCGTCCGCTTCGGGTTTTTAGAGCGGGACTTCATCCACACGAGCCATGAAAACAGAACGTCGAAATCGGACTGTGCAGAGTGGCCGCTTTGAGGTGCATAGAACATATGTGGGCCAGCAGATGAGTGCCTTCTCTGATCATCATTGCTTGATACAACTTGTTTTGGTACAGATGATGCGTCAGAAGCATAACCCGAATCGCTTGGCGAGGGCTCTCTCAAAGTCGAATGTCTTGAGCGGTGGCGACTGAGAACCTCGGGCGCAGAAGCTAGACTTTCCAAGGACTCAAATCGAGGTTGTATCACGCGCTTGATTGCGGCGAGGTTTTCTTTCCAGACGTAGAATCCCTCGGAAAAGTTTACTAGAATGTTGGAGCCGCCAGGCCCGCCTTGGACGTAGGTAGGTAGAGAGCGGTCATTCAGCCAAGCTTGGTCAGGAGACACCAATGGTAGACTCCAGGGGTCGAGTAGCAGAAGAGGCGACTCGGGCGTCACCTGCGTAGAGATTGCGGCATCTTGTGATGGCTCGAGTAATGACAGCTCTTCTGGCCGGTCAGACGCATAGTATGCGCTTTTAATCAGCTGGGTCATTGTAGCTCCACCGAACGAATGGCCCGCAAAGGTGACTCGCCCCAGCGTCTTAACATCCATGACGTTCTTGAACTGCTTCAGAATCTCAATGCGCTCCTCCCGATCGTAGCTGTAGTTTTCATCTAGATTTCGCAGCTCTTTGCCATCTTCCAAGCATCCTAGCGCCTCCAAAATCATAGATATCTCATACAAGCGTATACGTAGCTGTGCATCTCGAGCTCTCCAGACCTCTAGCTCTGGCTTGTGTTCGATATCTCTCCTTGGGACCACTCGGCTTTCAGTTATCGCTGTGGCTCTGACATATTGTATTGGAGAGCTACCGTCTCTGTGATCCGGTGCTATGACGATAGTGCCGAAGCTGGCCAGATCGCCACAGACGAAGCTGTATGCATTTCTACTTCCGGCAAGACCATGTGAAAAGACTGTTACCGGCCATTTCCCGTCGTTCTCTCCAGGGGCCGTCAATATTTTGGCATTGCGATGGACCGGGAGCTTTATGCCCCGCATTTGTTGCATCAGAGTTGCAGCCCTGTGTCCGTTGCGCTCATTGTTAAGAATCCAATGCAGAGTCGCCTGAACAGTTTCGTATTGGGGGTTTGATATCCAATACACCGGCCGTTCGACCTTCCAACGAGAAGGAGTCTCACAAGGGTAGAAGATGCGGCAGGAGATCGTAGGCTGAGCGTCGGGTGGGGCTCGAACAGTTGGAGGCAGGTCGGCAGTCGCGATTTCAACATCGACCGATCCTACACTGTAAGGACCGTGGTAGGCTGGAAAGCCATATCCCAGCGATGTTGCCGCCAACGAGGGCAGGTTGACGTGATCAGAGAGCATCGTCGTGTTGGCCTCTCGTCTGTGGCTCGCGGGTCGTACACTGGCAGCTGTGTGGCAGGTAGGCTTGCACGGTCGTGATTGTTCAGAGGGTGTCGAGTGAAGCAGGACATGAAGTGTAAGTGAAGTAGAAGGGCAAAGAAAGATGATGTGTAGGGGAAAGTGTTATTTCGGCGGAAGTTTTCACACAGAGTTGCCGTTCCGTTCGCCGAGCCAAAGTCCAAAATGGATCGCGTGCCTCGGCCAATTTTCGCAGGTACGCGATCCAAGGGACTTTGGGCATAGATCGGGTGGATTACGTCATTATGTCAGGCACGAAGGGTACCTTACCCAGGTACCTTGGCTCTGGCCGGTACATCGCATGAATTGCGCACGCGACATTGTAATCTACCTAACCAAGTACCTAGGTATCTAGCCTGTCTTGAGCCCGTCACATGTCAAAGCCCGGAGGATAAGCACGGACATCGCGCTTTTCATCTGGAGGCTGGAGCCGTACGGGTATTGCCGTCCCTCAGGGTCTCAATCTGTCGCGAAAGCCGCGGGCCATGCCGGCGGAAACGGAGGGAGGCTTGCGAGGTTCCTACACAGGTGATATCTACCCAAAGCACTCGGCATATGCCCTTGCATTGCATATCAGTGATAACGATGCTGCATAGGACTGTGCACCAGCTCATGCCAACCCTACCTATGCACCTGTCCCATGACGCCTGATCGTATCTTCTCAGGTTTGGCTACCTCACGAGTGTGTCTCCTACCCGCCTAGCACTAGCAGACCATAATATTGTTGCCAAATGGCACGTCGCCGCCGCTCTTCATCCGCCGCCTCCGATGCCACCTACGCCTCCCACGATGATCATTCTCTCGGCGGTCGCGACCAAGAGATGGCCTCCATGTACGACTATTTAGCCAAGATCATTCTCCTGGGACCGTCAGGCAGCGGCAAATCATGTTTACTACACCGCTTCATCAACAATAGCTGGCGGTCCTTGACCTCTCAGACGATCGGTGTGGAGTTTGCGACCAAGATCGTCAAAGTAGGCACTGCGCCTGGGCAAAGAAAGCGTATCAAGCTACAATTATGGGATACTGCCGGAACCGAGCGGTTCAGAAGTGTGAGCCGGAGTTACTACAGAGGCGCTGCTGGTGCCGTCTTATGTTACGACGTTTCAGATCTCAGTAGTCTCAAACATCTTGACGAGTTTCTGAGTGATGCCCGCTCTCTCGCGAGTCCACAGCTAGCTGTTGTTCTGGCCGGAAACAAGTGCGACCTTGCGGATCCTGAGTCCCAACAGAGCCTACTGGACGCCATACCAGCCAGTATGCCTTCATCTGCGTCCATGGGCAGCATAGGCCCCAGTCTCGGCTCACAGATGAGGGCGACAATTTCGCCCGTTGGTCGTGCTGTATCACAGGCGACCGCTTCGAGCTGGGCAACCCAGCATCGTGTTTCGGCTGCGATGGAAGTCAGCGCTCTGAGCGGTGAGGGTGTTGACGAAGTCTTTGAGAAGCTTGCCCGTACCATCTTGACCAGAATCGAACTAGGGGAGATTGATCCAGATGATCATCTGAGTGGTGTTCAATACGGCGACGCTGACTATTACCGCTATGACGACGGGTCCAGCGTCAAGTCCAGTTTGGCGGGCGATCCCTACGGTTCTACACGCAATCGACGTAGCAAACGACGGCATGATCACCTTCGAATTTTTGGTGGGCCGAGCAGCCGAAAGGCCAGCTGTTGTTGAGAGTGTGTTGTTGCATCAATTCTCCTTGAATTGTGTGGATTCGAGCGCGGCGTTTTGACTACCTTCTGCCAGTCCTTGACGGTGTCCTTAGGCTCTATATTGCCCTAGCTGACTGTCCTTTGCGACTTTCTTTTAGTCGTTTCTTACTTTCTTACTCTACCCTACCATTTTTGATACCCAGCTCAGACACAATCAATGCCATATACTTTCATAAGTATTCCAATACCACCAAGTGACCAATATCTTGGGTAGAATCAAGACAACTGTGCAACACACAAACACAGAAAGGTGAATGTGATGACTACGTTCTCCATCTTAGGTAATAGAACCTTGGAAGCCATGGCACTCCCGTGCCCGCCAAGCTAGCCCTGGACACCGCCCGACGGGTTCTGCCGAGGCTTGTAGAGACACATAAAACTCTCAGAATCAACGCGTCGCGTACCTCCGACGAATTTCTCTTGCAGCGCCGTCCTCATCAATGCCGCGTTTCCTGGCTCACAAACAGACAAGAGAACGGGTCCGCCCCTTTTCATGTCGCCCAACATTGCCAGTGGCGAAATTCGGAGAAAGCTTCAACCACCGCTACCTGCTGACCTCTCGCTGAAGTTTCACAGTAGCTCTGGCAACTGTCCGCGAGGGCCTACCGCGAGAGCGGTTGCATCCGGCATCAGAAATACCAGCCCGCCGGCAGTCGTTTCCTCTTGTAGGAGCGCGCTGACTGTTGTGGCTATGGGAGTCGATGCGAAGCTTGTGTGTATCACCCACCACGTCCTAGGACCTGGTGGAGGTACGATCACTTTAGTGCAATACGCGGCATGTCGTGGTGTCCGCACCCTGCTGTTGCAGCAGGGTGCGGCGGCCATGGTATCACTCGATTCCGATCATTCTGATGAGGACGGCGTTCTACACCTTTTTCTTAGGTAAGTGCTAACCTGAGTCTTTGTTGATGTTCGAGGATGCTACTAACAATGACCTGCCCTGGGAGACTGGACTCCAAGCAAAATGCTACAAGTCATAACCTAAGCCTTCGTCTCTTGTCTTCGCAAATAGGCCTTACCAATGACATATCTGTATCAAATCTTCCACCATTCTGGCTCAACTTTGACGGTTCAACGGATCAGGGCTGGGCCTTTTATGTGGCAACGATGCTTGGCTACAAGGTTGCTTTTTATGTATTCAATGAGTCGCTGCTCAGTGCGAGATAGATGTCTCGTTCAATTACGAAGGTCATAAGACTCGGCGATAGAACTAAGTGCAACAACGTGGTGGTTCTTTCGATGATTGCAATCCTGCATCGGATGATGAGGACAATTTCGGTAAATATCCACAAACGGTATTGGATGGAATCATTCTCCACGACTCGATGAGAACGTCAATCCGTCCAAGTTGTGACTTGTAAATGGTTAAGCTGTGAGATCTGTTCGTGTGGCCATCTGCCCTTCTCGCTCAACCAACTTAATGTTTCAAGATGTGGCGACGGCACCGATCTATGTAGCGTTTGCAATGGGTCTTGAATTGAGGTGATGAGGGTATTGAATTGAAGGGCTCGACAATCTCCATTATGCTTGGCTGGGGCCGCACCTAACAGAGCCGTTGACACCAAGGCCATCGACGCATAAAGGATTCAAAACTTGCGGTCGACGATATCCGTTAATACAGGATGGATACTATGCGTTTCTCATTTTTTGCATTGCCTCTGGGTTTGGGGCAACGTCACATAATGAGCCACACTTCCCACACTCCCTCGCTTTGGAATCGTCTTTGAAAGCGTTCACGGCAGACTTGATCTGCGTGCCTAGGTCGGTGCAATGGAAAGCGGACTCGTGGACCTTCTCGCCACAGTTCTGGCAGTACCATCGCAGACGATCCAGGCTCTTTTCCGGGCGTGGCTGTTCGATCACGATGCCTACAGTGTTCTCGAAGCGTACCGGGTTGTGAGGCGTGTTCGCCGGCAGAAGGAAAAGCTCGCCCTCATCGATATAGATATCCCGGAACTCGCCATCGTCGACGGTCTTCAGCAGCATGCGGCCCTTGTGCTGGTAGAAGAACTCAGGCGTCTCGTTGATGTGATAGTCGGTGCGGGCGTTGGGACCACCAACTATCATCACCGTCAATGGGTCATTGTAGACACAGTAGTTGTTGATGGGCGGTTTCAACAGATGCGAATTCTCTTCCAGCCTGGTCCCTGTCAGCCCTGAATCGTCTGACGATTGTGGAAATCAGACCTACCATTTTGGGAGGTTGAGAGGTGGCAGGAGAGATGGCATGATCACAATGGTATTGTAAGAAATTTGTGGCGGGTAAGTAGATTTTCAACCTGCGATTTAAGAGAGCTGAAACAGTTTGCGACGTGGATATATCTTTTGTCTGTGAGGCAGGCGCAGATGAGCCGGACATTTTAATAATAATAAGCCCTGATACCTAGCAAGCTTGGTATTGACGATTACGCTGCCCCTCCCGCGCCCCTCCTACCTCCGTATGCGAGCCCCGGCTGTATTACAGAAGCTTTGTCAGCCCCCACTCTGCTCGACCATCCCACCATCACATACTGGGTGTGGGTGTAGAGCGAGTATGCGAAGAATGCCTGAGCGCTGGTGGCGATCTTATCTTGAGAATGCAAATATGTTTGTGCTCTGTGTTTCTAGGAATAGAATCAGACCTTACCATCAAACAAGCTCAGAGGACACTGGTGAACGTTTTGTCCAAGTGTAGAATTAGAACCCCGAAGAGGCACTGCTCGAGCACCTACGTAATTCCATAATGGAAGCTATCTGCACTTCCAGAAGCAGACTTTTTCTCGGGCCATGGGTTCAATCCAGTCACGTTAAGCAAAACCAGCGGAACCCACGTCTGTCGACACTGTTCATTCATATTGGCTCCTAATAATTTATTGTCCATCGGACTACATAGAGCAAGCGAGACGAAGCGATCAACTGGCATCTGAATTATAACACCGACACATCCGCTACAATGGCGACTGCACAGCCAGGGCAAGAAGCAGTGACGACCATCGATCTCTCGCGAGATGGGCTCAAGAAAGTCGCCAGTGGAAAGGTACGGGAAATCTACTCTCTGGACGAGCAAACTCTCATATTCATCGCCACCGACCGGATATCCGCATATGATGTGATCATGTCGAACGGTGTTCCGCAGAAGGGCGCGCTGCTGACCCAACTGTCTTTGCACTGGTTCTCGCTACTCGCGGAAAAATATCCAGAGCTGCGGACTCATGTCCTGCCAAATCCCCCACAGCTTCCTATTCGCGAGTCTGCTCTTCTCTCTGGCAGGACCATGTATGTCCGCCGTCTCCCACTGGTGCCGTTGGAGAGTATCGTGCGCGGCTACATCACCGGCTCGGCCTGGAGCGAATATGTCAAGCACGGCACCGTGCACGGTATGCCAATGCCAAAGGGTCTCAAAGAGTCGCAGAAGCTCGAGAAGCCAGTGTGGACGCCAAGCACCAAGGCCGAGCAGGCGCGCCACGACGAAAATATCTCTAGGGCGCAGGCGGTCGAGATTGTGGGAGAGGAGGTTGCCAAAAAGGTGGAGGAAGCAAGTCTGCGGATTTACGAAATCGTAGGTCAAGAATCCTTGCTTCGTGACTTGATCTGAAGGATGCCAGCTAATAATGTTGCCGCTCTCATCGCAGGCGCGCGACTTTGCAGCAGAACGCGGTATCATCATTGCGGACACCAAGTTCGAGTTCGGCTTGGATCCAACGGATGGCTCCCTTGTACTCGTTGACGAGGTCTTGACGCCAGACTCATCACGCTTCTGGCCGGCAGACAAGTACGAGGTCGGCC
The DNA here is from genome assembly GCA_001660795.1 of Leptoxyphium fumago. Classification (NCBI taxonomy): domain Eukaryota; kingdom Fungi; phylum Ascomycota; class Dothideomycetes; order Capnodiales; family Capnodiaceae; genus Leptoxyphium; species Leptoxyphium fumago. The sequence goes on from LSHF01000117.1 coordinate 67,697, forward strand.
GGTCTCAAGAGAGCTACGACAAGGTAGAACTGCCCAGTTGCCATGGACGTCTTCGGATGAATTCGCAAAGCTGACATTGACTTTCTCAATAGCAATACCTCAGGGACTGGCTGACGAAGGAAGGTCTCAAGGGCAAGAATGGAGTTGCCATGCCCGACGATGTAATGGCGAAGACTGCAGAGAAATACCGTGAAGCTTACCAAAAGCTCACAGGAAAGGACTGGCCGTGATCACCAGATGTTGAGCAAATATGCTGTGTAATAATTGATTTCTTCAAAGTTAGATCATCCGTTGTGACAACCTTGTAGTGTCGGGATTTGGTCGATGAGAAGCAGTCAATCTACAACAAATGGCATTTAGTAGTGGACAAATTACTCATGCGAACAACGCTTATTGGTTGGAATTTCTTCCATAGCACCACTTCGACAGACAGCATTACATCATTGATGGGATTCAAGCTCCATGCAACATTGATATCCTGGTTTACTGGAATCATGTTGGAACCAAGCAAGACAACGAGCGAAATGGTGTAGAGTGGAAATGTAGAGGCATGATTATGCTTTCTGAAGGTATTCACCACTCGGGCAAAATATTCGCATTATGATGTCTGTCTTTGGATATCGAATAGTACTGTCAACGTTAACGCCATGTCCCTTTCCGCTGAAATGCATCACAAGAAACGATTGAGCCGACTTCGTTTGTCATATTACCGCCTGATGTTCTTGGGCTTCAGCGTATTCCCTCTGATCTCGAAGAGCACCCAGCTTGGCGTCAAGCTCGGCATCTGCATTCCAGGTAGTCGTAGGGCTGTTGTGTGCGCTTTCGCCATCGCCAACAACACTAGAGTTTGGCGAGCTCTCTGGGGAGACGATGTAGAGGTCGTCATAATTCCCCAAAAAGATGCGGCTCCAATATGCGAGGGACGGCACTTTGATAGCAGCCAGGGAGGAGTTGTAATTGGGAGTTTTCTTGTAGGCTTCTCGCTCCTCTGGAAGGTACAGATCGTGTCGCTTTACATCTACATAAGAGGTGTAGCGTGGGACGTGTTTCTTGGTGACACGCAGTTTTTCGTCTGTAGGAGATAGGTCAATACGATTGTAAACAAGACATGGAACTCGGAGGTGTTTACCTTTGTCCAACCATGCACAGAGATCCTTTTGCGTAGACTTTTGAAGCCGTCCGCGATATTGGTATATCAGCACCGGATTCGTATCCTCCTCGTCTAGGCCGTACCGTATAGCGCTACTTGAAGAACTGTGGGTGGAATTGCTAAGACCAGTGTCGGTTTTCCCGTGGTCTTGTAGAGTCTGCGCTGCGGCCATGTTGATGTCTGGGCGCGACTGTGTTCCGGCACGGGTACGACGGCTCTTTGTATGGGTAACGCAGAGCGCGTAGGTCTTCAAGAGTTTAACGAGTAGAATGCGATCCGTGGTCTTGAAGAATCTTCAGATGATGTTCGAAATTATAGAATGAGCAGGTCGGGAGCCTCTCGAGCGCAACCCGAGCAATGGGATTCAGTAAGGGTTGATGGGTTTGCAAGCGTGTGGGTGGCCTGGTGCCTTTGTCGTCGCTGGGGTTCGCGGAAAGGAGGGGAAAGATAGAGAGGGATTATATAGCAAGGAGGGTGAATAGGAAAGTTTGTATTTGTTGGTCGGTTGGAGTGCAAGCCTGACTTCTTTGACCGGTCATACGACTCCACGCAGCAGGAGTCCGAAGTCCTCGACTGGTTGGCCCAGACCCTTCGTCATCGCCCTGTGGCTGTGCTCCAGTTGACCAACCAGCGGGATGGGGCGAGGCCTTGTACTGTACTGTATGCCTTAGGCACTGACACACGTGCTCGGAACTTACCAGAATGTGCTGTGATAAGCCGCGTCTATCCGCCAGGTGTATTTATATACATACTGTAGTGTATACAGTACCCAATGCTACAGTACGGTGCGCAATTGTGTCTGAAACATACCGCACGTGAACCTTCTCTCAATTTCTGACTGCGGTATGAAACCCCTAGCGATTTCGACCCCATGGCTCTTGCAGTAGTGTCAATTCGGATACCGTCAGTCACAACCTCTGGGCCCGGAACCTCTCGTCTCAAGGTCATGCTGCGCCATAGGTAATACAGTGGGAGGCACCCTTGATATTGCTACCGGCTCCCTTGAATGGCTACAATAAGCCCAAACAAGGGTTGCATTCTTTACCTCGGTGTCTCCATGGCACGAGTGATTTCATCAAACCATCTCTGAAAATCACCACGGGAACAACGCTGCGTTTTCCGTCGCACCAGGCAGGGGTATAGCATCGTGTGCGGGCGTGTGCGCGAGCGTGGTCGATGCCATATGCTAAATAGATTGCGGGCGCCTGCCCTATGCTGTAGTCTGGCCATTCCGCCACACTGTGCAATCGCCAAGCTCACCTATTAGCCTTCCTTCCACCTCCTACCGCCAGCACCCTAGGGTGTTATGACGGTCTGATAGCTGCAGTCTCGCTAATTTCAATTCAACGAGGTCCAGCCAAGACGATAACAGCATGAGCTATACAATCCAGTACGCTGGTGCCGCATATTTGCCCACCTCGGTAATGCAGACGTTCAGGTACCTGGTCTTTGCCTACCTACTTCGCTTGCAGTACTGTACTGTACGTACGAACCGTTCCTTCCGTACCTGACAATTTTCGATACGAGATATTCTGGTACCGTACCTTCAGTATCTGGCTACTTGCCCATTGCACTATGAAACCGCTGGACCATTCAGATGGCTTCCCCTCATGCGTTTCACATCCAACACTGCCGCGCGTCTGACATTCCTCTCCCTCCTTGCTCGGTGCTCTTGCTCTCGTTTGTTGTTCCCATTTGCATCCTGACTTGAGGCCCGAGCTGGTAGCTCATACTGTACTACTACTGTAGTACATCACTCGAAGCGTCGTCCCTGAGTGTTAGTTAGGCGGGCTGGGGTTGAATATCAACTCTCCGACTTCACCTCAACCACCAGACCAGGTGCAGTGCTTTACGTTGTATGCCTCGTCTGGCCTGACGCCGCCGTAGTCTACAGTCGCTCGTTGATTCTTGTGAACGCCTATTCGACCAACGACCACTATCTCTGTCCCTTTCAACCCTCCCGGACGACATCCACCTACCATGAACATCGGCAAGAAGCTCGGCCGCCTGAAGCAGTATGGCAAGGAACGCATGGGCGGAGAAGCCAGGACTGATACCTCGGATGATTTCAAGGCGCTAGAACTGGAGATGCAACTTCGCTTTGAAGGTATGAGCCTGCAACCGTCTCACATCTCCTTCCCCCGTGGCCATGTGCTAACAGGACCGCAGGCATGGAGCGACTCAATCGATCTGCAAACACTTATATCCAGTCAATCTCCAGGCGAGAGCCTGGAGAGGGCAAGGAGAGGCAGATCCCCTTGGCTTACTTTGGATTCGCCATGACCGCCCACGGCGACGACTATGAGCCAGAATCCGAGTTCGGCCAATGCCTTGTCTCGCTAGGCAGTGCCAATGCACGTCTAGCTCGGATGCAGGAGACTTACGGCGCCAATGCTACCAGCAGCTGGCTTGAGTCTACTGAGCGATCCATTGTCCAGATGAAGGAGTACCAGGCAGCAAGGAAAAAGCTGGAGCAACGACGGCTCGCTTACGATACCGCCAGCGCCAAGATGCAAAAGACGAAGAAGGAGGATTTCAGGATGGAAGAGGAGCTGCGGAATCAGAAGGCCAAATACGAAGAGAGCAATGAGGAAGTATATCGCCGAATGATGGACATCAAAGAAGCAGAGATGGACAGTCTAGGTGATCTGACAAGTTTCCTGGACGCTGAGCTTGCTTATTACGACAGATGCCGCGAAGTCCTCGTGCAGCTGAGGCGCGATTGGCCAGCGTAAGTGTCGTGTAATGCCGGTGATACGATAACAACCCGCTGATCTACGTAACAGCACCGCTGCACCATCTACAATGTCTGGCACCGCTAGTCCTGGAAGTTCCATGTTGAGAAGTGGAGGGTTTAGATCTCGCTCAAATACTGCCACTTCCTTTGGTCGTATTGCAGAAGACGAACCATTCGAGCCACCAAATCCACGATTTGGAGCGCGCCTTCCATCCGGCCAGAACTCACCTCGTCGAGAACTGCCTGGCTTCGATCTTCCGGCCAGGACGATGACAGGCCGCTCAAACTCTGGATTTGAAGGGCCAACATCTCTTGGTCGAGATGTATCACCAGCGGGTCTGGCCAGCCTTGGTCGTGTGCCCACTGCTCCAGGTGAACTCATGGGCACGAGAGCGAACCTGCGTTCCGCTTCTAGGGAAAGCGCCAACGTGTTCGCAGCTGCGGAAGATGAGCATGAGGAATGGAGTGAGCGTTCAGGCGTGGTGACCCCAAGTTGGTCCACACAAGGCCACGATGGCACCCCAGGCACAGCGAGGAAGGTTGCGCCTCCTCCGCCTCCTCCACCTTCCAGAGTACGTCCTGGTATTACACTGTATGCGCGAGCTATAGCGACTAACCAATGTGTGCAGGCCAAAAANACCACCACCGCCCCCACCTCTCAAAAGATCTGCCCTTAGTGAGGGCCGGGTTTCTCGTTATTGAACCCCAGCAATCTTTCGAGCCACTCAACCTTCATAGGCATCACAAGCGAACGATTCGAACTCTCCCATGTATTGCACAGTCTGACGGAACAAGCCATGGACCGAAAACGGCTAATCCGATGATTCGTGCACTACCATACCAAGGCTCTTTCAGCATTTTGTCATTCCTCACCATCCTAGAGCATAATCACGTGACCTAGCACTTCTTCGGATGTACCTCTATTTGAATTTTGGTTCCATTTTTTGTAACGAATCTAATCATGTTCTTCACCGTAATCAAGGCATACTAGCGTGACAGATATATTTGACGATCGCTTCGTAACAGAAGCTGTATCCCGTAAGAATTCCTCGATATATACGCATCTTACTCCTCCTTGGCGCCGCCCCTGCCAGCGCGCTCGGCAGCCTCGATGCTCTTCTTGTCCGTCTTGATCTCGCTGCCGCCCTGTCCCTGCATCATGCCCATCATACCGGCGTTGGCCTTCCACGGCCTCTTGAGGTCACCGCTGGCGGCTTGGCCGAATAGGTGCACCTTGACCAAGTTGCCCTCGAAGGCGCCCTTGAGAGGGATGATGCTCTGGATGAGCAGCGGGTTGGTGTACTTGAAGTAGATGTGCATGACGGCCATCATGCCGACACCCATCAGCTGCGACTTGAACAGGCCCTTCAGCTGCTGCTGGTCATACGCCTGGACGGTGGTTGTCACGGCCTTAGGCTCCTCGGTGCTGCCCATGGGTGCAGGCTCGACGTACTTGAGCACGGTCATGTCTGTGTCCCGGAAGAAAAGAAACAATTCAAGTCAGCGTTCATGTGGTGCATAGGCAGACCTATTCGATGGAGATCGAGCAGTCGCATCGCCTGTCATGTGTGTATGGTGTTTCGTCCTTACCCTTCTTCTTGTCAATCTGGAGCTTGACGTAGAAGTAGATACCAGCGATGATGAGGTTGCTGATGACGTAGAGCGCGCGCACGCCGTTCAGGACGTTGGGGTCCTCGAATGGAATCTTCTTGCTGACTTGCATCATCACAAGGACGACGACAAGGTTGGTACTGTTGCGAGGTCGAGGGTCAGTTCCATTCAAACCGGTCTCTCGACAGGCCTGGAGCAGTGGCCCCGGCCTCGATGGATAGCGTACATTTGGGCATTCATGATGGCGGTTGGTGAGTATGCTGTTTAAGCGTGTGAACGGAAAATCGCGAATCTCGATGACGGCGGCGGCTGTAGATTGGGAAGATACAGCAACAGGGTATCGAAGAGAAAAAGAAG
>LSHF01000118.1:0-73546 GCA_001660795.1 Leptoxyphium fumago
CGTTCCTCCAGTCGACGATATCCCGTTGATTGGTTGGGGATGGGAAGGTCCAGCTTCCGCAGCGATACTGGGATAGGAAGGTGCCCAACATGTTGGTACGAATAATCGCTTTCTGATGCACTTTCGTGAGGGGGGTTCTTGGCTCTGGAGGCAGCCCCAGTGTAAAACCGGTGTCATAAGAAGGTCTAAAAGTAAAAGATCCTATTATTAAATATCTGACTTTACTATTGGGTCCTATCTCCACAATTGGTCCAACAAAGCCAAAGGGAGTCGTAGGTGACACAATCTAAGACAGTGTTTTCATACTAAGCTGAGGATGATTTTGAATGGTTCAAACACATATTCGCTTATTCTCTATATACACCAATATCTTTGTAGCTGACCTGTCCATAGTGAAGTCTGGTAACCGAGCTTAGAATGGGCTACTACTACTGTTTTCGAAGTAGAAATTCTAGCTAGATTTCTTTGTAGCTTTGAAAGACCATGCTCTCAAGTGGCTCACCACAGTATCTGGTGATGGAGCTTGAATCAGATACTCAAGCCAAGCCTATAGTATACTAATTTGGACGTAAGCCTAAGAAGAGGCCGTGGGATGGCTAGAGTACAAGCTCAGCTGGTTAAAGTGGATATGTGAATCCATGAGATATCTGGTCGACAGTTGCAAAGATTCCCTAGCATATGTAAAGTCCAAACAACCAGATGCTAGTAAGATCAGAGATAGTAGCAATTTAGCAAGTAAGAAGGCCCAAGTTTCAATCCCTAGATCTTTCAGCTTAGCCCGTATTCAGTGGCAAGTGCGTCTACTTTCCTTCAATGATCTATAGCTTTATCTTGAGAGACAGACTAGAGCATTGAATCGGATAGTCCTCGGGAGATGTTTGCTTTCTCTTTCTTCGAAATCGTTTTCCTATCTACTCACTCTTGCGAATGCTAGTGATTTGTCAATAAATGCAAAACAGAGACAGCTGCATAATCTTGTTCTTCTCTATGTTATAAACAGGTAAAGAAGATTTCAAGCTCTACTTAGCCAAATCTTCTCCCAAAACTTCTCCAGTTGTGCCAGTATATGAATCGTCAGTCATATGTATAGCCTTATACTTGGAATAAAGCATATGTAGGCTTGGATGTGCTCGCTATTATAATCACCGTGAATCAAGAAACTTCTATAACAACATATGAGCCCCTTCCCTCCAAAAGAATGACTTAATTATACAATGTTTTCAAAGATCGCCTCCTCCAATTTCAATCCGTTCAGTGTCTAACAACAGACATCTCCCCATCTAGAAGCTCGATGTCGATGTTTGAATCTGCACTCTCCTGATAGTCCAAAGCCTTTCGTGCTTGTGTCGAAAAGTTTGACGGATACCAAATGCTGAAAACAGTCATCACCCCTGCCATCGGAAGTGCGTCAAACACATAAAGGTAGACCTCATGCAGTATGATCGTTCCCTGGAAGCCTTCGACAAACTCCGCTACGCGCACAATCGATCGAAGCATGACGAAAGCGCAGGTGATGTACAGTATGTACAAAAACTTCTCCCACGGGATCGAAGAGTCGTGGCTTCGATTGGTTGGTGCAAGACGCAATCGGCGGTGCAAAATCAGTGCCACGACAACGAAGAAGCTGAAGATTACTATCTGGAGCAACAGTCCCGCCAAGACGAGGTCGGAGCCCATCTTAGCTTGTGATGCGTGGCTGCTAGCTAGCAGTCCACCACCTGTACAATGTTAGACCATGTTCTCATTTTCAGACCAGAAGTTTTTCGTTCAATACGTACCACCAAGCTGGACCAGAAAGGAGATCACATCGCTCGTCACGAAGATCTTCGTCAACCATCTTTTTTTAATCAGGCTAAGAGATTCACCGTTTGTAGTGATGATGATCCGACCTAGGATCATGTAAATACTAGCAGCGAAGAGTGCTGGAGCAACGAGGATCAGAAGAGTCTGAATGACATAAGGAGCCAGAGTTGGATTCGGCGCTTGTCGATTCGACGCGCCACGAGCTGCGTACCCAATGAGCTCAACTAGGACCACATGTATGCATTAGCAGCTGTAGCGTAGCGAACGATATAAAGCAAAAAGAGTGCATACAAATCCCGCCCGTAGCCAAAGGAATGAAGTACCAAGTCCTGTGCTTGGCAATGAGGATCGAATGATAAATAGTCAGTATCCCGAATAGTACTGCCATAACACAGGCACCGGCAAGAGATGGATAATAGTGATAGAACTTGTAGTGCTGATCCGTATCGGTGTCGGACGACATTGTGATGATAGCAACTGGTTGTATTGAGGTGGTTTGCAAAGTTTTTTTTTTCGGACTTATAACGAGAATCATAGAAAGTTAAATGGGTAAGGAGAAGTTAGGCCAGCTGAATGAATGGTTCTTGAGTTAGGTATAAATGCTCAGGGCAAAATATAGTACAGAAGACACGAGACACAGCATAGATGATATCGCAGCTTGCCACTTAATGCGGCTAGCCTAATTTACAGCAAAGCACTGCCACTATGATCAACATCGAACCGCCAGCACGAAAGCGTCCAAGTGGAAGTCTTATTAGCGCTATATTGAGATGCATCAAAAGTGTTTAGAATAACTGCTAGGCGATTAGAAGCCCCACTGGAGACCTACCCGTAGGCACTAGTAGTCGAAAACAGGGGAGGGCGGTCTCGTCACCTCCATCTCAACATATTTTCACTAACTTGATTGGAATCTTCATTGACTGCGCCTCTAGTCAAGTTGCGTAAGTCAGCGAAGAGTATACGACATTGAAATCCTGCATGTAGATTGATCTCACCAAATGTGCACTCTATAATAGCATAATCTTCGTAACTCAATATGTCAAATAATCGAAACAACTCTCCAGCTCCGCCTCCTGAACATTGGTATGGCGTGGTCCCCCTAATGGGCTTGCCATTTCATTCATTTTCTCGACGATCCACTCCTTCTGATGCACATCTGGTACTAGATATGCAACCCTGAATGCAAAGTCCATAGCCAGGCTCCCCACTGACGAGCAGCTCCTGCTATACTCGTACGACTGGCATATCTGCCTTGCTAACATAAGATTCTCGAGCTGATAGATAGAGGCCTCAGAAGTAGAGAGTACGAGGAGTGCAGAGTTCAGCAGGATCATTGTTGCCGCATAGGTGCAGAATAGGTACACAGCATTTCTGGAGGTGTAGAGGAGGTTGGTTCTGAAGTATTCTTCAGATGCAGATGTGGTTGTGTGGAATACATGGGAGTATGCTGGTGCCCATCTCCACTTTTGAAGGTCGTGGCGGAGCGCAACAATCTGTCCAGAAAGGAGCGTCCGTTCAAGTGGGTATTTGATGGATACAGGCTCAAGCTCTCGTAATGCGTAGAGAATACTTGGGAGTCGTGATAGGCGAGAGAACAAGGCATTGAAAGAGGATTGGATGCGTCGGCACACATTGCGCCATGACGGCGCATCTAGGAAACATTTTCGACGGTAAAGTATACATTCAATGACCTGGTGATAAAAGTCAACTCGTGCATCTCAAGCTGTTTAAAGGGGGAGTATGGATCAGACATACGATTGCGCCTTGGAGAGTGTGGAGCATTCTGTACGCAAAAGGCTCTTTCTTGAAATGGCAGGTACCGCAGGCCTCAATCAATCGAGAGGCTCCACCGGCATGCCTAATCGAAGCACCGAAGTCTGCACATAGCAGTTGCTATACAAGTGTTAGGGCCGGAGTATAGATGACAGTGCTTGTAAGAGCCGACGAACCTCAAACATGCCAAGCAACATGGCAGCACATAGTGTCCCCGTAGTCTTCGCCTGCTCCGGGTCCGCAATACAGAGCTGAAGCTCGACTAGAGCCCGACTGTACTGTGTGCGGCTTTGGATGAGGCTGCGGCTGTTTGGATTAAGTAATGTATCATGAGCTAGGCAAAGCGCATTCATGGAAAGATCGCAGGCCAGACTTAGGCCCACATGACGCGGCAACTCGGTCACGAACGTACGCTTACTCAACGAGGCGATACTCTTAGCTTCTGGGAGATCTGGCCTAAAAGTCTGGTAGATTTTGAGTGAAAGATTCTCGGATGAGGAAGCAGACAAGCTAAGGGGAAGGCCTTGCTTCAGAGACGGCTGTGACACGTCAAGGTCCCCCTTGAACCTCAAACCCTCATCTATGAACTTCAGTCGTAGTGGATAGCCGGGGCATGCTAGGTTGCTATTCGTACATCTGAAGCATGCAGGCTTCCTCTCATCGCACTAGGCCGGGTCGGTCAGTAGGTTAGGGGGGNCATCCACTACAGTCATTCAGGCTGGTACGAACCTTGACTTTCCGTCGTCGGCACGCCTGGCAGCCGCGACTCAAAGGAATGCCCACCATAGTAGCAACTGCTGTGGAGTTTATCAACTCCTTGTGTGGTGGGTATTGAACCCCACTTAGGGTTTCATTGATGCTGTTCTCCCTTAAGGCAGCGGAATAGCATGTGGTATTCCGAGAGAACAGTAAGGCACGAGGCACGAGGATGTATCGGCGAGAGAGTTTTCATTGGACAAACATTCTGGGCTACCTATTTATTCACTCAGCACTGTGTTCAGGTGGGTAACTGTGCACACGCGGCAAAAGGCGCGGCGCAGTGTCTGCTGAGAGACGATCTGAGAGAACTAGCGCCAAGACACGGATGGAACCAAAGAAAACATCAAATGATGACCAGCAACAAGGCTAGACGCTCACGTGACCGCAGCATGGCACCGAACTGGNCTAGTGGGCCAAGGACAGAGGATCGTCATAAAATGCACACAGCCACAAGACCACAAGTATTACAGTAAGGCTTTAATAGTGCCCGAACCATACGGCCGCGCGTATAAGTGGCCGCATCTACATGCTGTAGGGATCATTCTGTAGATTTCTGCTGTGTTGATACGCTGGTGCGAAGCGTATGAGCTGGTACGGAACCCAACTAGTAGGCAACCGTAATGCAAACATGTCCGTTGCTCATTACCCTGAGTGCGGGTCAGTCTTTGATTGCAGGCGAACAAAAAGGGGTCTGGACGATGTTAATAGAACTTGAGGGATTTTTCATGCACTGATGTTATTGATTGGTTCATCTCGTATTCTTGTTAACAGCATCGTTCTGTGCAGGTTACTCTCTTGTACCCGTAAGACTCAGTGCCAGACAGTATACACCCAGTACGAGATTGTTTGGTCTCACTTTCGCGACAACTATCTATCGACCAATAGCCCCCTCAGCGTCGGTTGTTGATGTAAATACAACAGATATTCCCAGCCCAGCACTCTGGTGGCTAGCTTTCTGAGGGAAAATACCCCATCAACTCTCCTCTTCGTACCAGTGCATATCCTACGTCACTATATTTATCAAGACTAGCTCCCGAGCTGCTCTGAATGCGTTGTCTGATGTGTGGAAGCACGCTGTTTACGTTGAATGTACGTATACAGCCTCGACATATTCAATCTTTCTGTTTGCCATGCTGATAAGAGGCCCAGAGACGGCTTAGGCGACAGCTAGTAATCACGCCCCCACCATCTTCATGACTACAGTGATCATGGGTGCGACGACCATTCTAATTGGCGTTGACCCTGTTTACCCTCAGTGGCGGACTGCCGCGAAGATGGCGAAGCAAAAATGCGAACCATCACAAGATGTAGAATCGACATTGTTACAACTTGGATTCGTTGTACAGGGTCTTACCCTGGCCAGAAATGTAGCTTTGGTGCCGTTAGAGGAAGATACCCAGGACATGGAGGATATTGTGGATCTGTAGGCCAAAGAGACAAGAGGCCAAAATGCCATCTTGCCTCATAGCGAGGTATTGTACTCCATATGCTTATGGATGCATCTTCCGTGGGTTGCAGAAATCTGAGCTTGTAGCGCATTCTCAACTTAGGATATCTACAAAGCTAAGAAAGCGTGCAGAGCGCGATGCATTCTTGGTAACAGAATAGAGCAGCCTTCAAGGCGCCGAGAAGTAAGCAAACTGGTGCGGCTATGCGAATCACTTGGCTACCGGGACAAAGGAGACATCAATAAGCGATTGTGACAACTCTGACGATAGCGAAGGCATTAGAGTAGTGCTCTTGATACTACCGAGCCGTTCTTATACAGACTATGCCGACGGCCTGTGTATGTAATACGTATTTAGGGGAGACGGTACATATTAGGGCCGGGCGTGTGAGGGAAACAAATGACGGATGCAGCCGCACTAAAGTTACTTCCTCGTCGCAAGGTTTTACGGGTCGGGACGGGCCGCTGAAAAAGGCAATAACAAAGTTTCTGTGGACAATGCCTGTGTAGGCGCATGAATGGCATCACTTTCCAGGCCCATATTTCAGGTATGTAAGACGACGTTGGGCAAAAATACTGGCTATCCCGAAGGCATGCGGTGAAAGCCTTTTACGCAACACTACGTGAGCTGTCAGCACGAAATTTTACATGGAGTTGCTCCTTACACCGAGCTTAGCCGCGAGCAGCCGAGCCCATTCTAATTCCGTGACTGCGGCAGACGTTGTATCTAATGCCGACAGTGGAACACCAGCGGCTTAATGCTGTCGTCCTGTCAGGCCCATGTAATCTTAGGCAAAAATTTTGAGTACATACTTAACCTCGATGAGTTGCAGGTTGTATCAGGTATTTTCACAAGTCACTTTCTTTGACTCACCAAAGTTTCAATGCTGAGCCACAACACTCATGATGCGCCGCCAGTCGACGTTGAGGCGGGCTGGGAACACACATTACATGTTGTTACCACAGAAGACCTCTCATTCGCACTCGAGGAGAAATTCATGGCTCACCTGGAACGTCATCCAAGTGCAATTTCTCGGATACTGGACCATACCAAGCAAGGAAACCTAACAACAACACATGTAACAACAGTCATAGATGAGGAAAAGTCAGTATCGACAAAAGACCCATCGAGCGGAATCTATATCGTAGACTTCGAAGGGTTTGATGATCCATGTCGTCCTAAGAACTGGTCAACGAAAGTCAAACTGTTGACAGCAGCAATATGCGTCTACCAGTCCGCAGTAACCCAATTCACTTCGTCGATCATGTCTCCAACGGCACCTTACCTGGAACGTGAATGGCATATCGACCAGGAGACCACCACACTCGCGACGTCTCTTTTCGTCCTTGGATACACTCTTGGTCCAATTGCTTGGGGACCTTTATCTGAGCTCTATGGTAGAAGGCCGCCACTTATAATCAGCTCTTTAGGTTTCAGCATTTTCACTATTGCTGTTGCTGTGGCCAATGACCCACAACAACTTTTTATCTGCAGGTTTTTCGCTGGGTTGTTTGGATCCTGCAGTCTCACTATCGCACCTGCTGTTCTTAGTGACATCTTTGACAACAAAGCCCGCGGCATCAGCATTGCGGTCTTCATCGCATTCGTCATCAACGGCGCATTTAGCGCTACCTTCGTTGGTGGCTTTATCGCTAAGTCATACTTGACCTGGCATTGGTGTGCATGGCTACCAGCACTTATGGGGTTCGCAGCGCTAGCTTTCGATATCCTTCTGCTACCTGAAACTTTCGCTCCGGTCATATTAGTGCACAAAGCGTCCGAATTGCGCAAACTGACGTCAAACTGGGGCTTACATGCAGAACACGAAGAGGTCGACGTTGATATGCACGAGATCCTTGTCAAGTACATTGCCCGGCCTCTACGGCTTTTGTGTACTGAGCTTATCCTCCTGCTTATGACATTATATGTGTCGTTTCTGTACGGGCTGCTCTATCTCACCTTGACCGCATATAATGTGATATTCAACGAAGTCTACGGCTTGCCTTCAGGCGTCTCTCAACTGCCCTACCTTGGACTCGTTGTCGGCGTCTTCATTGGTCTCGGTTACATCCTACTTGAGAATCAGTCGTACCAGAAGAAGCTTGCTGCCAACAAAGGCGTGGCCATCCCGGAATGGCGCCTACCCCCGGCAATGTTGGGCGGCGTCATCTTTTCAATCGGCATGTTCTGGCTCGGGTGGACTGGTTGGACAGCTTCTATCCCGTGGTATGTGCCGACACTGGCAGGAATCCCAATTGGGCTGGGAATGTTCCTCGTCTTCCTGCAATGTTTCAATTATGTGATCGACGCATATGTCACAGTTGCAGCTTCAGCAAGTGCCGCAAACACCATCGTAAGAAGTATCTTCGGTGGAGTGTTTCCACTATGGGCAGGGCATCTTTTCCGAAGCCTTGGAGTTCAATGGGGAATGACGGTCTTGGGGTGTCTCTCGGTGTTGTTCATACCTCTCCCATTTTTGTTCTACATTTTTGGAAAACGGATTCGTGGGAGATCAGTATTGGCATGCTCCTGAACCCCTGCAGTTTTTTTTKGAGCTTAGGCAAGAGCGTGTTTTCGATTTAGCGTGTTCCTTTATTAGAAATACGTGACACCATAGAGGTGCTACGAGATATAGAGATAATCAATAGAGATGTCGAGATCCACCTGAATGTGCGAAATCTACAATGACCGTACCTAACTAGTATTCACTCAAGGCGATTATCTTCTTCTGACTAGGCGATGATAGCTACCGATGATGAATCATGTCAAATGGACATGGGCCAGAGTAAATTCGATGACAGATAGCCCAGACTAACATCACCCTGCCGATGCTGGCTCATCTTATCTTATCAAACCCTATTGATCCCGACTTATCGTTTACACCCGCCACTCTGTACCCCTCCAGTTCGTATTCATTTGGAGGTCCTTTCGGGATCTTCAACTACCTACCACTTTATCTGTTCTATGATTACCGACGCTCCCTCCTCCTACCTACCCCGAGCGATCTCGACGTCTGTACTCCGTTGGACCATCCGTGCTCACGACAAATGATCTCAGCACTTCCGAACTACATTCACATGGCGTCGAAAGCTGGGGTGTTCGACTGGCTTGCCGAGGTTCCGCTCGTATCTCTACCACCGTCCGACACAACCCATACAAACGACAGGAAGCGACTTAAGAAGCTGTAGCATTGGACACAGATGAGGAAGCTACTCCTCGAGCAGAGACCATACGTCGCAAACCTTCATCTATCCGACTTCCACCGCCAGACCATGAGCCCTCAGTGTCACCAACACCAACGAGAAGATCACCAGCTTGTAGCCAGTCAATGATGAGCTCCACCAGTGCTAGCTTGGAGTATTGGACAAGCTCACCATCTTAGCGAGACCGAAGCCATGCCAGCCCTTCAAGAGGTCTTGCTGCGTTACGGAACGCTATATCATATCCCTTGACTATCCCTTGACCGAAAGAACGATCGAACATCTCCTAAGCTTGCCAGATGAGGTCCGCACAATTGTCGCACCGGTCGCAAGATTCACGA
The DNA here is from genome assembly GCA_001660795.1 of Leptoxyphium fumago. Taxonomy (NCBI): domain Eukaryota; kingdom Fungi; phylum Ascomycota; class Dothideomycetes; order Capnodiales; family Capnodiaceae; genus Leptoxyphium; species Leptoxyphium fumago. Next base: position 9,325 of record LSHF01000118.1, read on the forward strand.
GAGGAAAAGGAATCATTCCAGATACCTGCCAATCCGAGAGTGACTGGATACAAGAGCTTTGGCTTGGAGTGGACTGGGAGGAGGATCATTCAATCCTTGCACGCGAAGACTTATCACAACATAACAATACAGAAAGCGAACCTGTACGTATAGCCCCTGGTATTTCCGGTATCAGGCGGGTCCTAGAGCATGCGCAGGACTGCCATCGGAGAAGTAGCAGCGAAGGATCGTGGAATACAAAGGTCCATGCACCCCTTCTTGACAAAGCTATACGATGCTCAGGCGTAGATGAAACCACTTCTTGGGATTGTATAACCTCCGCCTACATAGCTGCTAAAGGTTTGGTTCCTAGTATGGCTGAGAGTATGCTACAGCAGCTAAAGAGGGCCAACTTCGCTCTGTACTTGGCGCTTAATCCCACCATAGAGAAAAAGCTGCGACAATACAAGCTCCCTGTAAACCCAATGGCGTCTATCACCCTGTCTCTCAGCTCGGCTTTCTCTTATATAGAGACCAAGACAAGCAGGGAGGGAGGGAAAGAGGCAAAGTTGCAGCTAGCAACCATAGGTATAGCTCACCTTCGTAATTTGCGACGGCTCTGTCCAGATCATTTTACGATAGTACCCCCACTCACACTCCTTCTTGTTCAGGGTCACGAGTGGTACTTGCATGTTATTCAAGATACGCATGAAGGTCCAGTTTATTGGAGAGAGGTGCGCATTGGTTCTACCTCGAAATTGAGAAGCTGCTATCAGATCATTGCAGCACTACAGCATCTAGCCCATTGGGGGAACACTATTTATAGACAATTCATTGTCAAAGCTACCGTAGGATCGACAATGCCGGACGAGGATCCCGGTGAGTAATGGCTGCAGGATCTGGACCCTGCTTTTGAATAGCTCCTTAGAAATAACGATTGACATGAAATATGAAGTCATGACCACAAAGTCTCTGATATTTGGCCACACCACTATGATAGTGGTCCACCGCTGGCATCGTGCTTGCTTGGCTTGAGGTTTCAGATCGGCTGCCTAAGTGTACTAAGTCTCGTGAAACTGGAACGAGTTCTCAAGTTCCACACCAGAGTGGGACGGGCTGCTAAATTTCGTCAATGGCAATTACGTAGCACCGAATCCTTAGTTCTCGGATAGAAGAACCTCACAATCCTGTGCGTAGGTCGCACTACGTTCCCGGGACATAATGAATTCTATTGCGGAGAAACTAGACTAGTGATGCGTCCTCGGGAAGAATAATCGAGTAGGATGTAGTAAACCATCTAACACAATGACTGCCAAATCTTTATCTGGATTGTAAGAGCGAGGCCTCAAAGCATGCAGGAGAAACTCGTAGAATATCAAACGACTGGAGAGTCGGCATTAATAGTCACACCGAAGAGGTTTTTTGCCATCCCAAAGCTCGTTGCTACTGCCTCGCTCCCGTACACCCTCATCTCTTTCTCATAAGCAGCAGTAACGCCTTCAAAGTTTCCGTTAGACTCAGCCAACAGCTTTCCCAGCAGTGCAGAATCCCTCATGGCTGTGTTGGCACCCAGTCCACCTAAACATGTCAGTGTTTCTATATTTTTGTCAGGTTTGAGGCATTACTCACCAGCAGGGGTCATGCTGTGAACAGCATCTCCGATTACAGTGACGCGCTGCTCGTTCTCCCACTCAGGAACGCCTGTTGGTGTAGAGCACGTGATCTTCCAGAAAGCTGCTTCAGAGTCTACCATATGCTCAAACAGAGGCCGCACCCGTTCGTGCCAACCCTTTGTTAGCGACCTGGCAATTGATGCAGCTGCTGTGCCAATGATGGTGTCGTCGGAATTTGGGGCCTGGATTACACCAGCTGGCCCTCCCATAGTCCACCCGAAAATCGTATTCGGATCGTCCATGTCTCCCGATCGGACGTTTGTTATGACGAAAACCGGGCCGTCTGCGTTGGACTTGTCAAATATTTGCCAAACTCCTTCGCCGAGGGCCTTGAAGGCGGAGACAGGGGCCTCGCCGTGTATACCTCGGGCTCCGGTGTCGTAAACCTTCAAAGCTCCTTTCGACAGTTGCTTGGCGACTTTAGAATGGATGCCCTCACCACCAACAAGCATTTCCCCCTCAACCGACTTTGTGCCGTTCGTGAACACAGCGCGAACGCCAGTAGGGGTTAACTCATATCCAGCCACTTCGTGACCAAACTGAATGTAGGGTTCGCACCCCTCGAGGAAACGCTGGCGCATCATTCCTCTACTTATGCCTATGATCTTCCCATCGCGCGACTGCAGACCAGTTGCGGCTGTAGTCTTGGGCTCTGTGGTGGTTGGTGCGGAGGTTTCGATTGGCTTAGTGCCTGTGAGAGCATCCAGACTTGAAGACCCACTGCCACCTGTCTTTCCGCAAGCATCCCAGAATTTTCCGAAATCTTCGGGACTTAGGACTGATTCTATAGCATCTAGTCCTTGTGAAGAAAGTCTTAGTCTATACCCCTGCGCGCGAAAGGACAGTGAAGCATCCCGCTCAAAGACTTGGAAGGGAATCGAGGCTCGGCGCAATGCCTGCGCAAGAAGCAGTGAGGCAAGGCCACCTCCTGCAATCAAGATCGGTCTTCTAGGTGATTGAGACATTCTGCAGCAAGGTCGATAGGTGACCAAGTGTCGAGAGTCTGCCTTTGAAGGAAAAGTGTTAAGTATAAACAATTGTCCTTTAGTGCTTATCCATAAGGTATTGGTAAGCCGGCTAATCTGCGCCGCGCTCCGAGATTTCGGCTCCGAAATATTAGCAATGCTTTGAACCCTACCTCCGCCTACCCAATTAACACTATATAAGTATAGACTATATAGTCCAACGTAAAAGAGACATGGATGTGAACACCAGAGATGAAGACCTCAAGGAGTCCTTTTCATGCCATCAGTGAACTCTGGTACGATAAGTTTATTCGGGTTCTTCCAAGTAGAGGCATGAATGTCGGCGCCGAAGACATTAACGGCAGCATAGCTTTACACATTGTGTACTTGAAGGGCTACTTAAAAGTTGATTTACAGCTACTGAAGACTAACGGAGAGGCCAATATTAAGGACGACAGNTCATAATATYSCRMTTGCTCTCGCNGCTTGTTCTCGCGCCTCGACTCACGCTCCTGGATTCTCTGCGCGGCATTCTCCCTCTCGGCATCCAGACCCGTCACCGTCTCGGCGTGCTCGCTCGTCAACACCTTTCTGTAGATGAACGCCGACGCAATCAGGCCGAATCCTGCCACGGCGACGTACATGATCCACATTGGCTGCAGGGAATTTGCGAACTGCGTGCGTGCGTCTTCTCGTTGTTGAGCTGGCAGTCCGTCGATGACCCTGACGTTTGCTCCTGCATTGGCGCCTGACAGCGCTTTGGCGAGCTCAGGTCCCAGTTCCTTGGTTAAAATGCCGGCCTTCTTGTTCATCGAGTTCTGGAACACGACCTGCCCTAGAACGACTGACGTGCTGGTTGCCAATTGTCGGACAAGACCGAGTGTCGCCGTCGAAGTGGCGATATCTCTTGGGTTGATGTGGGCTTGCAGGGCGATAAGTGGCGCCTGAAACAATGGACCAGTGCCTGTATTTCAACGTCAGTACATGATATTATGAGAATTCTCTTGCTTGGAAAGTACTCACCAAGACCAGCAATGATCTGGTAGATGATGATCTTTGCCCAACCACTATTGGCATCCAAATTGACGAACAATCCATAGCCGAGAGTGAGCAGAAACATCGCAATCCAGATTGGCGCGCGGAACTTGCCAACCTTCTTGATGAAGATACCAGATGCGATACTGCTGAACGACAGCGACAATGCAGTCGGCAGTAGATACACACCCGACAGGATCGGTGTGGCACCCAGAATGGCCTGGAAATACAATGGCAGATAGTAGGACCCGGAGATGAACACAAACCCGTGCACGAATACAACAAGCAGTGTCGCAACGTTGGACGGGTGGTGGAAGAGCTCAAGCGCCATGACTGGGTACGTCGCAAAGCGAGACTCCCAGATGAAGAAAAGTACAAATGTGAAGATGCCGAAGACGATGAGACAGATGACCGTGGCCGAGTCCCAAGGGAAGGTCACTCCACCGTACTGCAGACCAAACAGGAACATCAACGTTGCTCCGACAATGGCCATCGAACCCACCCAATCGACAGCCTTCAGACCTTCAATCATGGGGGTGCGTGGGGTCTTCAGGTCGAGGAAGAAGACCAGAACGAAGAAGGCAATGCCGTCGAGTGGCAGGTTGATGTAGAAGCACCATCTCCAGGTGGCGTTCTCGGTGAAGGCACCACCGATGATGGGGCCAACAGCCGAAGCAATGGCCCACACTCCACCGATGATACCGTAGAAGGCTCCTCTACTGCGCAAGCTGAACAAGTCGCCGATAGTGATGTTGACCAGGATGATGAGCCCTCCTCCACCAACACCCTGGATCGCCCTGGCGGCTATGAGCATGCCGATGTTGTATGAGAGCGCGGCGATCAACGACCCGACCATGAAGATGATGTTGGCCAGCAGCAGCATTGGCTTCCTGCCGAAGATGTCGGAGATCTTTCCCCACAGAGGGATCGATGCCGCATTGGCGAGCAGGAACGCCGACCCGATCCAGGTGTAGCCTGCCGTCGAGTGGAAGTGCTCGCTGATGGTGGGCAGGGCTGTGGTGATGATTGTGACGTCGAGCGCGGCCAGGAAGACGGCCATGCCCAGGGCGAACATGATCACGGCGATCTTGCCCTTGGATCTCTGTTGCACGCCGTCGTTTGGCTGTGCAGCGTCGACACCTCCCTTCTCCATCACATCCTCGTTTGAGCTCTTGCCGTCCGACTCTTGCACACCAACACCACTGCCGCTGCCATTTTCGCCTTCCAATGCCTTTAGCGCCTGCTCGTTGGTGTCGCTCCTATGCAGGCCTGCCGTCTTCTCCACGTCGACATCGACACCTGATTGTTGGTTCGAAGCCATGATTCCCTAGTAATATTCCAGAACCAGTGCCCAGCCAGGGTACGTCCCTCCAATCGACTCTTTACCGATTGGCGATCAAAGCACCAGACCGAATCGCCGTCTGCGGTCCAAGTCGTATGTCCGTAGAGAGCGTGGTGAAGAAGTCTCCAATATGATTTGATTTATGACAAAGAATAGGACGTCGAAGTGAGGCCTGCAATGAGAGAAAGGCGAATCGAAGAAAAGGAGACGTTAATAGGCCAAACTAGCGATTAGAGGCCAAAGTCATGATGTCGAAACGGCAGACGCGATAAATGAGGAGATGGTATTAGGGCTATATAGTGTAATGATGAGAGGGGATGCTGGTTTGGATCCGCATGACTTGACTGACGACGTACGTGCTAAGGTAGGGCCCCATAACTCAAACCCAAAACCATCTTGTGAGCCAGTAGACGATGGATCTCACTACGAGACGGCCTGGGTTTAACGGGGAGATTGGCCGCGTCGGNTTTAAGCGAAAACCCGATGGCAGTCAAGCTTTTTCCAGCCGAACGGCATGACGAGACGACAGCTTTGCATGGCCTTCCTGGCGGCCATCCAGCTAAAAGAAACATGAAAATATCAAACTATATTCCATGTCCTGCACGTTCTGATGTTTGGAAGCATTGTCTGTTGAAGGGCGCCGTAGTTGCAACTCACATTTTCATGATGTTTCCCCATACGTTCCCACAATGTCCTTGTACCGTCATCAAATGCAGACTTCCACATTCCCTGTGTTCAGGCTGAACGGCAGAGGTCTACCTAGGCCATATGTGATTGGCTGATAGCTTTCCTCGGCCGAATCGAGCAGAGATCCCTGGTGGGCTTGTCCTAGCTCGTAAGAAACGCTATAATGATGATGATGAGGTGCCTCTTCTCACGTTTTCTTCTTTCTAATCGCCTTGACTCATCCTTCCTCCCTTCCTCCTTCCTATTTCTTTCTTTGACTCTGGAGACTCGGGCTCACTTAAGACCCGTCCGGACTCTCAAATTCCACGAAGCTTGCGTGATAGATTTGCCTGGACCAAGGAGTAGGACAGTGGTGATAGATTAAAGTATGTCACGGTGTGGGGCCTGCAGGAGGCATGGCATGCCCGTCAAAGACTGTGGGGATGATTGTGTGTTGTCCAGCAAGCAATACAAGGCTATAATTCTTTACCGTTGGCTCGCTTGCCAGGTCCAGCCTTTGAGGTTTTAAGACATCATTCCCTGGTCTCTTGGTTTTCGTCCGAAGGGAAGGCTGTATCATCCGACAACAAACACATGCCGTTCATCATTGCTGTTTTGATAGAAAATGAGTTTTCGGGTAATGATTCTCTTGAATTCCTGTGGGAGCTCAGGTATTGTTCCCTGCCTGCGTCTAGGACTACCGCCTTGTTCAGCAGGCGATGCGATGTTTTCCCCTTTGGCTGGGATTGTGGCATTAGCCTCTTGATTGGTCGAGGAGGTGGCCTGGTCTACAGGCTGCATGCTGTGTGCCAGACGTGGATAGCTGCATCTCGGCCGTCAACCAACTTTTGCCATCCTAGCGTAACACGTTCGTCTCTTTCCTTTCTGCATGGCTAGCGTGTCTGGCAGATTCATTGGGAAAAGGAGTAAAGTCTTTGCAGCTTGTAATGAGGGGTTTTGGTCTGGAAGCTAATGGAATCATTTCTCATGACCGACAGGATGATGCTCGCGGAAGACTGTATCCGGCTTTCCAGCTCAAATTGCTCTGACATGGTAAGATATTGCACTATCTTTTACTTGTCGCTTGAGAGATGGGTTGGTTCGCGACATTAAGCGTAATTGTCTTCTACGCTGACACGATGAAAGCTGAGAATGCAAAACGTCATCCGTGTTCTGAATCATGGATCTTCTTCAACAGCAAGTCGATGGTGTTGTTCAAGAGGCTCTATTTTCTCTGTTGCGCGTCGGTCAACTTGTCTTGGATGATGATGTTCATGAAGGACACATTCGGCGTTCTGGGCATTCTTCCGACCGTATGGATATGCATGACGCTGAGAATGTAGATACCTCTCTACTCTTGAAGCTGTATCTGATGCAACAGAGAATTTCCGGCTCTTTCCCTCACGTTTGTACCATCAAGCTCGTTTGATATGGGAGGAAATGCTGTCGAGGACGTGCCAGGCTTGATATAACAACGATCCAGTTGATTGCAGTCGTCCATCAGCTCGAAAATGCGTGAAAGACTCTGGCTGAATAAATTGAACCTTGCCAGTGGGTGGCGAAACCAAAATACCAGATTCGAATAATTGCGCAGGCCTCTTCTCACAATCTGTTCAAAATGGCATATTTTAGTGAATCATCTCGACAGCGCCTCAATAACGAATGTTGATATGTTTCCCTACTGACTCTTTGTAGCCAAGGTACAGTCGATAGAAAGTTGACATGACCCAGACACGTCGAGTCGAATATCAATGGATCTGTCCTCTTCACTCTCTGGTCCACTCATTCAATGAGGACATCTGACATTGGGTCACATGAACAAAAGTCGGCAACTGAATTTTCGACAATACTACCGATTCATTCAATTACTCGAGACCAAAGACGTCTTGGCGCAAAGTATGCGCTCCTTCCGAAGTGAAACTCGGGAAGAGGGCCGGATCCCGTCATCACATACTTTCTTTATAAGGGCACGTTTTACAGCTTCATAAAACGACAGAATGCACACACAAACACTTACATACCCTTTACCAAGTCTTTTTGAGTCATCCAATTCCTCCATATGCAACTAACTGCCATCCAAACGAAGTCTCCACAAGGCAATCACAGGATCACAAGCGCAGCTTCATGTGCAGCTTCATGTGCATCTCACGCGACACGCTCAGCCAGTGAGGCGCGACACAATCATGTGTTTGCAAGACATTATTCAGTTCCAGTGCGGCCACACTCTTGAACACGGCAATATTGTCTGTTCTTCCATATACAATCCACCCTCTTCTGTCACTTGTCCAAATCGCTACACCAACATCGTCACGAAACCATCACGGTGTGGACCTGGTGGATGGTTCTGTGACAAGCAAATCGAACGCACAGCCCTTCATCCGGTGTCGGTGCAATTGCATACCGAGAAGTTGTCACTCCACCGTTGTGTAGCTTCAATCAAGTCATTGGAGCTCTCTGTGGATCGTTGGATGGTAGAGCAAAAGCTGCAAGCCCGCCTCGATCAAGACCGCCTCTCCAGAGATTATCTCTTGAACCATCCTGAACGGCAAGACTTCGTCTCACGTAAGATCCAGCTTGATGAAGAGCGAGGCAGAATCGCTGCTCGTATTCTTGACCTCAGGGCCCAGCTTTTGGATACTTGGTATGGGACAGAATCGTTATATCATCAGAGATCTGTCAACTCAGCCGTAGAAACCTGTAATCTGTCTCTGACACAAGAGAAAAATCAACTGACACCACATGCCGATGCACCTGAGCCTGTGCGCTCTACTGAGGGGACGCTGTCTTCCACCGACGCGTTGAAATCATCTATCAATCGAGAAGAACATTTATTTTCACCAAGCTCAACAGACACTGGAGAACACGACACGGAGATGCCTCTGCTACCCTCTCCATTGCATAGAGAGATTCGTTTACAAAGCAAGCTTTATAACAGCTTCGCTCATGCTAAATCTCAAAAGTCAGACCGAAAACCGAAGTCCTCTGCATCAAGACCACAGAAGACTAGCCCGACTGTAAAAGAGGAGGGAGAATATCCTGAATACCACCAAAGCCTTTCTGGTACCAATGACGTCAAAAACGAAGACATAGATTCTACAGAGGTATCCACGAGTCTGTTGATACAATCAACAGCCACAAACTCCGTGGACAATACCTCTTGTCGTAAAGGAAAGGCTGCTGCTAAGCGGGTTAAATCCAATGCACATGAGTGGGTGCCTTATGAATCCAAGGAGGATTTGCTTGAAGGTTGGAAGCAGAGAATTCTGGAGAAGGATGGCAAACTTCCACCCATTTTCGATAAAGGTCGGACGCCAGCTTTGCCTTCAAAATGTCGACTTGGATCGACAGTAGCGTACGCTCAAGGCGATTCCACAGCAGATCCCCCACCTGCGAAAAACAAAGGCAAAGCTCCTTTAAGGTCTCCGAGACTGTCAAATCAAATTCAAAGGCCAGTCTCTCAGCCCCAATCGACAGACACTGCTGGTCCTGCCACCAATCCATTCCATAATCCATTCGCCTCGAGAGCTACAGCCCAGAATGTGCCTGCGCCAAAGACAGGTAGGAAACGGAAGCACAGCTCCTCAGCTACCCAGAACGAAGAACCAGAAAACACTCATGACGACAACAATGTTTTTAGCTCTGTTAATTCCACCAGAGCACACGAAAATGACACTTCTTCTTGGGAATACCAAAACACGCAGATGAATCCGCTTTGGGACCTCAGAGAAGCTGAAGATACTGATGCTACTGCTTTTCGCCACAACTTGCCCAACATTGTGCTTTCTACTGCGTCACCGATAGACGCAGAGGGTATGGAAGCGGAGAGGCAATGGAACTTTGCTCGACAAATGCCAACAAGAGTTGTAGCTAATCAAATCGCGCCTCACCCAACCCGTAGTATCGCCACTACAGCATCTGGAGGAAGAAATCGAGGGAATGCTTATGTGCAAAACGCTTTTCATCGCATGGGTGATCCGAGTGGATCCCATTACCAGTCTACGTCGACTCAGTTGGCTGTTGATAGTCATGACCCACCTCATCCACGCCATTTTCAAGCTTCAATCCCAGGTGAAAATCCTTCCTTGGAAGGTCCGTCACAATCGTCGCAATGGCCACCGGGGTATAACGAGAATCAAGCGATGCAGCAAGCTAGACCTGGTGGTATGATGAATCGCCAAAGGTTCAATGCCAGCTCTGCGCAGTGGAACAATCGAGGCTCATATCATCAACTCGATGAGAACACCAACACTTTAGTGCCAAATTCTCAGGGTTCGGGACAGCTGAGCCACCAGCAACAGGATAGGAACATGAACACCTCCTCACAAGCTTCTCAGTTTCCAAGACAGTCGCGCCATGGCATGCCCAACAACCTGCTCGATCAACCCTTTGGACCACCAGAATCACGGTCATCGGCTCAAGAGATGCCGCCGCCGCCTAAGCGTGTTTGTCGATCACAACCGACAGGAGATGGCACATTCAATCTAAACGTTCAAGCATTGCAGTCGCGACAGACTCAGCATCCACAAGCTGCCTTCCATGGCAACGTAGTGCCTTTCACAGCACATAGCCATGTTGCTAGACAGAATCCGAACCTCGACTCAGCTGCCCAGCCATCGCGTTCTCAACAGGTTCAGCTGTCACGACCTTCTCTCCTACCTAGTGCTTTGCCCTATCCGACCGAAGTGGGCGATGATAGACCTTTTTTGAATATTAACACAGGCTTCCAAGCACCATCCTCAGTACAGGCACAGGATCCACAAGATTTCATACACGACCAGGACGCGATCTCTCCTCCTCAATACAATCACGATATGGCTTTTGATCAAGTCGACCAGGGAAATCCCCAGCCAAACTTTGGAGATATGCAGCATTCAACCGCTTCATTTAACAATGGCCTCCACCTCATGCCATACGAGTCTCAAATCGACAATCAAACCGCGATACCAAATCACGACGCTGCTGGAAGGCTACAGAACATTTTTTACGACAATCAATTCCAGAATGCTGAACAGTGGCCTTTGGCTGGTCCAAACGAAATCTCTTCGAATGCCACATACAGCTTTGGTGGTCAACAGAATCAAGACCCAAACGGCTTTGGAGCTTCACAAAGAGTCATAGAGCAATCCCAATACTTTGAAAACAACGCTGCTCACGGAGAGGGCGTCCAAGTTCAGTGGCCCGTTCAACAACCCCAACATACAATGATTTACAAAGCCGATAATCCGGCCGCAAACGGCGCAGGAGAAGAAACCGACCAAGGTTATGACCAAACACCATTCGATGGCATGATAGATTATGATGGGGGCCAACAATTGGACCTTGCCAACTACCACAACCCTATGTTTAACCACCGTCCTCCACCTGCAAGACTTCCAGGTAACAATAACGACGTGCCTGGTGCCCGCGAGCCTAATGCAGACGTCCTTCTGTTCGACGCCGATGCGGTCTTGAACGAAGAGTTTCCCGACGCAACGGAAGCGCCACAGCCTTGGATCGAGTATCAGCCAATCTTTACTGCCGATCCTCCTCTATACGACGCGGATGCAGAAGCGGGTCATCCTGAGCCCTTTGGTTACGACTTCGGCAACTTCGACCCGAATCTGTTCATAGCCGACCCGTACGACATCGACTGATTGCCACTTGTAGCCATGCGATTGCGCTTGCTCTTTCTCCCCATTTCTTTGCCTCATCATAAAGAAAGCGTGCCCATCGACTGCACAACCGCAGCAGATGTAGCCATTTTCTTCAAATTGGACCAAGCCATTTTTCTGACCACTTGGATTTCTCTTCGTCTCAGAGCTCTACTCAGGTAAGCCATTCACAATTTCGGTTAGTTTCTTCGAACGAGATTGCTGACATGTTCCAGGAACGACGCTGACCATTCTCGTTATCTCCACCGCTTGGAAAGATGGAACAACGGATTGGACACAAGGGATGGTCGATGCATACCTGGGTCTGGATATGCTACGTTGAGCCTTGAACCTTGCCGTCTGTCGGATTCCGTCTCTGAACACACAATTGAACATTGTCCCATAAATATTGCCTCGTGAACACTGCCCCACACACATTGCCCCGTCAACACTTCCCTCATGGACCTTACACCATGGGCATCCTGTATATTAGTGTTTCAAATAAGCAGTTGCGTAGCGAAAACACACTTGCACAGTGGCCGTAGCAACAGTCTCAAATTGTATTCAGTATATCTCCCTAATATACAACGAGACTCTCTCGTTCAAAGATTATCATGAATATTCGAAGCAAACGTTGTTCTGACGACAAATCGGTTTGGGTATAATACAATGCTGGGTCATGAAGCGTACAATATTACGACAAGATGCGTGGGAAAAGGTGTCTCTCTCTCTCTCAAACGAAGACAATTGGGAAGAGAAAAAAAATAATCAGCCCTTCAGATCGAAGTGATACGTCCGGGGCCTGGCTTCTTGGGCCGCAGGTTGATCACGGTCTCGAGCTCCTTTAACATGCTGGTGTTGGCCTCGCGGTGGGCCCTCAAACTGGCCTGGCGCTCGCGCTCGCCCTGCATCTTCAGGATGCGCTCCTCGCGCGTCAGCGTGCTGCGCTGGCGAGGCATGGCGATTGCTTCGAAGACCTGGTCGTCAGAAGAGGAATCAGACACCGTGTTGATGCTGTACCGGTCGGACTTGGACCTTGCAGTGGCGCCGGCGTTGGCGTTGGCAGGGTCTCCCATCAATGCGCGCAGGNCTGCCGCTGGGGACCCGTCCTCCTCCACGGCAGTCAGGCCGCCCAGGCTGGAGACAGGTGAGCGCAGACCACCGCTGCTGGACGCTAGCGAGATGCGCTGCTCTTGGCGGGTGATGTTGCTTGCTAGGGTAGCCTTGCCCTCCTCCCAAGCTTGCACGAGCGCGCGCAGGTCGNCGCCGACGGAATCATATTGGGCCATGAGTTGCGGGCCTAGATCGACAGAGAGGTGGTGAGGGTTGGAGTCGTTGAGCTCCTTGACGGCGTCGTCGGCCGACTGCTCGATCGACCGGTTGGTTTCCTCGCGTAGGATCTGCATCTTTGCCTGCAGACCCTTGATGCCACACGACAGCGCGCTGATCTTACGCACCTGGCTACGCATCCTTTCCCTGCCAGGGCCGTGGATCAAGTTGGAAGTATGAGGCGATTTTATGACAGGCGTCTGTGGCAGCTCGATGTGTTCCATGCTGGCCAGTGTTTGGCTGATGCTCGTCGTGCTTTCGGCCAGAACGGCGCTCAGGGCGTCCATAGCTTCTGTCGCAGTCGACCACCGTGCAAAGTCTGGCTTGCTGCCATCGGCTTTCAGCGAGAGCAGCGCGCACAGCGTGATCCTGCGTAGTACGCCAACCCTGTAGCTGGACATCCGTAGTGATCTGAGAGACTGTGGATCGTCGTCCAAGGTTGTCGTTGTTTCTACCATGACGGCTTCCTTGGCATCGTGCATATTTATGTCGTAAACTTCGTAGAATCGCTCTATATCGTCCTGGTCAATCATACTATTGATTGCGTTGAAGAGTTCGGTGCAGGACGAGATTAAGGATTCCTGTGATTTGCAAAGGGTTCGCCTAAGTCTGCCACACCTTCTCGTCGCGCCTGATTTCTCGATACGAGTGGCTGGCGGAAGTGGTGTGCTCAGCCTGTACCCATTAGAAACAAGCTCCACTTCCTGGATGAATGCAAGAGCAGAGCCACTGGAGGCCTCATAAGCCTGCCAGCGAGCGGTAAGGGTGGAGCCAGCATTGACTGCCTGCTGTCGTAGGTACTTCAGCCACTGTCGTCGTATATATGCATAGCCAACTAAGGCAGAGATAACGAGTGCAGCAATGGCCAAGGCAAGTCGTCCCTTGCTCACAAACCCAGCCCTACCATGGCGAGACCAGTGGACAACATACACGAGTATGAATGCAACGAGAGCAACGGCAGTCGCACCATACAGGCTTGTAGTGAGAGAAGGTAGCCCAGCCTGCTCTTTACCATCGTCCAAGGGAGGGGGTTGTGTTGTCGTTGCATGCAACGTGCCGTTGTCTAGATACTCGTTCAGGAGCTGTGAAGCCACAAGTATGTACCGGAAATGCTCCAGAAAACGATTGTTCTCGACATGGCCCAGGCGAGAGTTTACCGCAGTTGACCAGGCATCATGTAATCTTCCCAGAGAGGTTGGCGGACCGGGACCGGTATCTAAAGGGTGTAACACGCTCGTTCTCTTACGTCGACGCGGTAGTGCGATCTTGGGCGGCGGTGCGAAGTTCTTTGGAACACTGAGGGCTTCTGGCGAGGATATGGGCGATAATTCTATGCCTTCGGGACCGGGGTCGAAGATATCCTCGCCTGCGGCAGGGTGTTAGCAGGGCATACTCAGCCACCATATTGGTTGGACACATTGTTTCTTCTGCCGTGGGCAACCTGTAACGCGACTTACCCGCTAGATATGCCTCCAAAGGTGTTCCCTCATCATGAAAAGTCTCCATCAAAGACCGACTGGCCAGCGCTCATGGCGCAGCGACTGCCGTTCCAGCTGTAGGATCAGACCAGTCGTCCCAGTCAAGCAGTACTTTGTGATGTGCTAGAGCTGCAAGTTGTGACGGACGTGGCGATTGTGGGGCGGCCGTAGGTATGGACGTGGAATAAGGCAGGGAGCTCTCTGTTGATCGTGACGAGTAAAGACTACACTACTGCAAGGTAATGGGATCGAGTGCAACAAGCGATGTTGTTTGGTATCACCAGACCTGACGTTTACTCTACACGATAATCCAAGCCCAGCCAGGCCAGGCGCGTGGAGTAATTGCAGTAGACGTCCAGGGGTCACGGGAGCTGCCGTCATCCCGCCGTTCCGTAGTGCCGCCGTTCCCATTCCAAGGTTCCAACTCCCATTCCTCCCGATCTGCCGGCCTCGTGTCGCCACACGTGAGATCTCGTGGCTACGGACGCTGCCGCCATCAGCTGGAGGATTTGTCTGCCCTGGCCTGGACCTCAGCCTGATGACGATACGTCTTTGGCTACAACCACTTGCAGAACCGCACGTTTGGTCTGTGGCAGGTGGCGAAAAAAGGTACTGTAGAGGATCTGCAGGTACGGCAGGGAACAGCTATGTAGCCGACCGACTTCTGTGATCACGGCGGCAGACGGCTGACCATACAGCACTTCAGCAATGCACATCGCAGCATTGCACAAGATGAAAGTGACGCATTTGAGCACGCGTATAACTACCCAGGCAGAACGGAAGACACAGCTCGGCTTTCCCGTTGATCTGTCATGATCCCACTCCTGGCTAGGACCGTAAAGGACGAAACAGGGCTGTAGTTGGTGGGCATGCAGGCGCAATCTACACGCATAAGCATGCCAATCCCGGACTTGCCGGTAAGCATAATCAGGTGGCAGCTGTGCAAACTATCTGATTACCTATTCTGGCAGAACCCCCAGTAGGGCTGCATGGCGAGCGTCTGCTTCCGTCACTGGGTGACAACATTGGGTAGGATTTGGCAGGATTGATTAGTATGTGAACTCCGATCAATCTAGGCTCATAGGTCCGGCACCTTACTATTCGAGCTTGACAGGGCTCATCTAGCCATACAGTACTGTACTGTGAAATGGCAGAGTCACAAGCGCCCTGGAACTAGCTAGGCTTGATGGTGACAGGGGAGGACAGGACAAGACAAGACACGAGCGAGATTGATTACTGCAAGGCTACCTGAGCATACCATGAAGATATAGACAAAAGGGCTGCATGACTGGCGCAAATTCTCATCACCTTTCCCCACGCTCGAATCTGCAAGGTAGAGTGCACTGCCAACGTAACTTATGTGTAATACAATCCACATGGCCTCTTTCTCTGCTGAGCCAGGGCATCCCGCTCTCATCTCTGCTTGGCCAACGGGAAGAAATTCTGCTGACCAGTGAAAGGCAAAAACAAGGTCTGCGGATGTAGTGATGTGCGGTATTTTGTGTGAGCGGATATATCTGAATTCCGCACAGGAGAATGCGTCTGGCGTTGCGTGGATCCGCCCATATTCCAAGATCGTCTTTGGGGATCCTCGTCTGCCTTTTGCTTTTGCCCTGTTTTTCCTTTTGCTCGCTCTCTTTCTACCTCGATCCGCATCGACTCCCTTTGTAGGCATGCCTTGCGTGCGTACATACAGCACATGCATGCGGCAATGCAGCTTCTTTGCGCCGGCGATGGTGGCTTGAAGGTTTGGAAGGCAGGCTTTGTCACGCCAAACCCGCGCTGTCATGCGGAATCCCAATGGCACAAACGTCTACACGATCAATCAGATTTGGTATCTTGCAATTTGCGCATCCCTGGTATAATGATGATCTATCTCGCGGTTCCGAATACCCGTTGTATTGCTGCATTCCCACTTCCGTCCCGTGAGCCTCACATACAGTACAGTACCTCGGCGCCACATCTTAGCTAGGTACCTCTCACCAGGGGTCCGGTGATCACCGAGCACTGGCGATCTTTTGCATCCTCTAGCCCTCCTCTAGTGGACACATCCTCGCAGGCACACTACTCTACTACTGGTCTCTACCGACGGCCTGACCGTTGCGTCGTGAACCTGCCAGCCCCATTGCGAAACTATGGCGTGGGGCCTTGGCCTTGCCCATTCCATATGAGGGGCCCACCTGCGTTTCCAGATATCATTCATTATGTGCGCTGTTCCTCTACCATTGTCGCCCTCGACGATGGGTTCGGTCTATCCTGTTCAAAAAAANGTTGACAACTTCACACTGCCGTCTATCTGGAGCCACGGTGACTTCTCACAAGCGACTATATTGTTTGCGTTCATCTTTTTCTGCCTCACACCTGCAATATAGCTTACTCTACCTCTCGTGCCTGGATTTGCTGCAACGGAGGCCACAAGGTTGATTTGGTATTCCATGAGAAAAGCGCCATGCAAAATCAAGCCTCCAAACTGAGGTATCGATCTTCGATTCCACCTTGTCTCTCTCTCTATCCTTTCTGACTCTCGTGAAAGTGATGGACGATGACCAGCGCATCGAAATATGCAAGACAAGCGTCTGCCAGATCTATGACATGCTACGAAGCCAACCCCAGCAATGGCCCTGTCTGGTACCACTGGCCAGATGCATTGTGGGCCATCTAGACGCCACGACATTCATGCAGCAACAAAATCGAACATTGGAGCAGACCTGGTTGATCACGGGTCT
The DNA here is from genome assembly GCA_001660795.1 of Leptoxyphium fumago. Lineage (NCBI taxonomy): Eukaryota > Fungi > Ascomycota > Dothideomycetes > Capnodiales > Capnodiaceae > Leptoxyphium > Leptoxyphium fumago. The sequence continues at coordinate 26,148 of LSHF01000118.1, forward strand.
CCAGAAGGTGGCTTATGCCGATGCCGACAACGGGGCTGTCCTGGATATAGCCCAATGGTGCACGCGCCAGTGGCTTCTGATTTGTGAGAGGGAACCAACGAACGTGCCGGCGCTGAGAGGTATTGGCGAGGCTTGGTTGTCAAGGGCCCAGCCAATCCTTGCCCGTATCCATCGTCAAGAGGGCAGTGGCTCGTCATCGAGCGGCTCGGCCGTCTCGCAAGTGTCTCCGTCCAGTTTATCGATCGAACAGATATCCAGCTTGACCGTAGAGCAGACAGCAGAGGCAGAGCGAAGGGTAGCAACGTCCGACTATGTCGAAGCCAGATGCCATCTCCAGCCCGCGACGGAATATCTCGACAGGGCGGTCGCTGCAGCTACTACCCAGCGGGTCCTTTCAGGCGACCTCCTTGCAACTGTATGTGCTGCCTCACGGGATCTCCGCATATCCATACTGATGAGGACAGACGGCAGAAGCGTACATGTCTCTCGGAAACACCTCCAGTCCACGCGTGAATGAGAGACACTTCCACAGAGCGATCACTCTACTTCGCGCCGCCTCTGCCGTTCCTGGCTACGTGCTCTCGCATTACTTGCAACTGTTCGTTAGCCCTTACATTGAAACCCAGTTGTAAGAGTCTCTGGCTGACTGGTTTGACAATATAGTTACCTTGATGATTACGGAAGACTGACAGAATAATCACGATTGTGAGACGACCTATACACGTCCACCCAAAGTGCAGATCAGACGGGATGTCAACTTGACAAGATACTTCCAGATGAAGTCACTTACGCCGGTGTAGAGGATTGGGAATTGGGAATTTGGAATTGGCAATTATACGATATCACGAGAGAACACGCTGGTCGTTTGGAACCTGTCATAGCATAGAATCAGTGGGAGAAACGTACATACTACCTTCCATTGGCTTGGGTATGGAGTTTGTCGAACATCAAGACAGCCCAGCCATTGCATCAGATTTCAGAATCCTGAATCCTCACCATGCATGCTGCAAGAAAACCCACTTGACAAGGTCTTGATATAGATACTGTGCACAAAAAATTCCATCGGCATACCCGTGTACATGTCCATCATCGTCCTTTCAAGCCCCTCACTCACCGGGCCTACCGCTCAAAAAAGAAGTACCAGGTGGACCCGGCAATCTCCACAATCACATGGGGTGGGATTGGGGATTGTGTCTGGTCTAGCGGCGACCACCGTGGACCAGAAAATAATAATCCCACGACGATTTTCCTGTGAGTGACGTCCGCTCAGGCTGACCCACGCAGGCACGCCAACACCAACACCAACACCTACGGCAGCTGCACGGACCGTCGGCTCTTCCTTGCTGCTGTACTGTGTACCGTACTGTATGTAGCGCTTCGGGGCATCCACTCTGCCCGCAGACCCGCCAAAGCGCTGTATTCCGCTAGATGCCATACCCTACCTCCGCTCCATACCATACTACGCCAGAGCCATACGCACTTTGACCCTCAACTGCCAGCCCGAGTCCACCATTGCGCCGTGAATTCGTGGGATCTACACCGGAAAAACCGACGATATCCGCTCACTAGTCTTCTCTGAGCCGTCCAGCAGTCTCAGCGGAAGGAAAGAGACCCTTTCTGCGGACAGGCCGTCGGCGGGTGGAAGAGCGGACGCAGTAGCATCAGCAGCACCAGCACCATTATCATTATCATCACCAACAAGCACCGCCTTGCCCTGCAACCCACGGGCAAGCCACCAACACATCCCCCCTCGCCATGCTGGACGAACGAGAGCTCGCCATCCACCCGGTGGTGCAGGAGAGCGTAATGCACAATGCGAAGGTATCCATTCTCCCAATTCCCCATTGCCCCCTCCTCGGTCCCTCTCTGCAGGAGTACGCACCACCATGCACAAACGCAAACTCATATGCTGATCCTCCCAACCCGTCAGACCGTCTCGAACATCCGCTCGCTGACCGCTTCGCTCTTCGGTATCGCCGCCGGTACCCTGGGCCTGGAGTCGTGGCCGGGCTTCCTGTTCTACCTGGTCGGCACCATCGCCGTCTCCGTCCTGATCTTCGCCTTCCGCACGGATGCCGATCCCTCTGCATACTTCTTCCGTCCTTTGGCTGATCTCTGGATTGGTGATGTCTTTGGAGGGCTCATGTCTTTTGTGCTCACTTGGACGCTGTTCTATGGCCTTTGCAAAGCCTGAGCTGTGAAGCCTCGTTCCTTGTTTCTTTTGCTTTAAACCTCGGACTGGTGGCTACTTGGTCTGCACCGTCCGCGCCATCAAGGTTTCGGTTGATTGTAGGTCGCTTTCGTTGTGCCTGGTCGCTCGACTGTGTTCCCACTTTTGGTCATCACGATCGCCAGTTGTTCAAGGCGAGAGCAACGCAGCCTCAGATGGTGATCACGCTTTACTAGACCATGGCTGGTACCGCCACGATATCGCTTGGGCTTCTTTCTGATTTCTGAAAGTTGGCCACAGATGGAACATTTGATCTGATATGCGGGGGAGCAATGCAATCATATCAATCTACGAGTTCTGATGGTTCAATGACGAGAAGCCTTCTTCCCACTCCGACGATGGATAGGGACATCGAACGCTCTACAGTCTTCGTAAGGCACACATAACTACGATTTGTGAGCAGGGAATGTAATGACGGTAGAGGTGTATTGAATCGGATCTGAATCTATATCTCCTATGCACTACTACCAACATACGCGTCTATATGTCGGGCGATCTACTCATGTATATTCTCTCCAAACATGCATTCATCAACAGAACACTCAAATGACAGACATTATATCGTTATGTGCGCACGTCTGAAAGATATACAGACTGAATGGACTGTCTACCTACGTAAACACATTTGCAGGGATCTCGACCATGACCATGTGAATATTGCACCGAGGATGATTTTGAGGTCTGTGCTTCTTACGCGTCGTGCACGCGTCTTCCAATTCCCCACGTCGCGTCTCAACTCAAATTGACCGACTCAAGTCTTCGCTGTGCACTCTGGGCTTCACACATCCATCTGCCATACTCGCTTCTCACAACAACGCATTCCCATTGTCTGATTGCATAGCATACGTGAAAACCGAGTTGCTCACACAGAATCTACCCACTTTACACCATCATACACATCCACAACACATCACAAGTACGTTCGGCTGTCCATCCACTACCGTACACGACTAACGTGCTGCAGTGCTTGAAGCAAGATTAGAACAGGCGCAGCTCCTGAAGAAGGTGAGGAGATACCAGTGTATACAGAAGCGGCCTTCACGTTCTGACCCTTCCGCCAAAAGGTAGTGGACGCCATCAAAGACCTGGTCCAGGACTGCAACTTCGACTGCAATGATTCCGGCATCGCGCTGCAGGCCATGGACAACTCCCACGTTGCCCTGGTCTCGATGATGCTCAAGTCAGAGTCCTTCTCGCCCTTCCGATGCGACCGCAACATAGCCATCGGGCTCAACCTCGGCTCCCTCCAGAAAGTCCTCCGATGCGCACAGAACGAAGACATCCTCACGCTCAAGGCCGAGGATGCTCCCGATGTCGTCAACATGGTGTTCGAGAGCGCAGAGAGCGACAGGCTGAGCGAGTATGACATCAAACTGATGGATATCGACCAAGAGCACCTGGGTATCCCAGACACCGAGTATGCTGCCACAATCACCATGCCCAGCTCTGAGTTCTTGCGCATCACCAGAGATCTCAGCCAGCTCTCGGAATCAGGTACGTTCATGAAGTAGTGGGCCGGCTTAGTATGGTGTCTTACTCTATATCTTTTCCAGTCGCCATCGAGTGCACCAAGGACGGAATCAAGTTCGCCTGCACAGGTGACATCGGCAACGGCTCTGTTACCCTGCGATCACATACAAATGTGGATGACGCGGCCAAGAACATTGAAATCGCTCTCACCGAGCCTGTCGCCTTGACATTCTCCCTCAAATACCTCATGAACTTCTGCAAAGCCAGCGGTCTCAGTGGGCAAGTGAAGCTGTGTTTGAGCAATGAAGTCCCACTCTTGGTCGAGTACGGACTGCAAAACAACAGCTACCTTCGCTTCTATCTCGCACCAAAGGTATGTCGTGAATCGAAATCTACTAGATAGCCTCTCCTCATGCTAACATATCTATGAACAGATCGGTGATGAGGAGTGATCTCATGAAGTTTTGAGAGATCAGCGCTGGAGTATCAGAGGCCAGTCCTCGCTTTCTACTCCATTTTTTGAGTAACGATGTAGCGTGTTGGTCAATGACACGCTTGAAGTAATGTTATGTCGTGTATGAGAGATGTGAGAGCCGGACGCCGTATTGCAACTACCCTGGAATACGATGCATCACCTTATCTGGTTTGCTGCGAAACACATAACCAACCCCAGCTACGTGAGACGAAAGATGTAAACCGGATCACAAATGATGCCGACCACTATCTAGATGTCTACTCGGCGAATTCCATCCGCCTACAATGCCAAAACACCTTACCAGTTCCTTGCCTGTATTATTCTGAGCGAGTGACCGATGAGACGAAGAAAGAACATTCCTATCAGTCGGATAATGCCGTCTAGAGTGCTCATTCTCTATCTCTATCAGTGTTGCCCTTTATCGGCCGTCTGCGCTAAACCCCATCCCGCTAATGCTGTGTCGAGTCACAATTGTTGCCATATCATCTTTGACAGTGATTACGAATATCAAAGCCAATGGGTTAATACATCAATTTTTTTCTCTGGACCAAAGTACGGGTTACAAATTACTGTAGCAGCAAGGCATTGGATACAAAAAGACGGTCGTTTAGCTTAAAAGCGTTCGCCATGACAGAACTTGAAGTGCCCGAGACTCACGTCCTGGCAATCGCCAGCCATGTGGGTGCAATCCTCGATATCTCACCATTGTTTGCCCAAGAGACACAGTTTGATTGACATTTCATAAGGTGACTTCTGGGTAAGCGACCCTACGCATTACTGTTGAAAGGACGGAACTTGACATGCCGAATCAACCAGCTATGTCGGCAACACCATGGCCACTTTCTGCATGCAGACTCTTGGCTGCCAGGTCTCTGCCATACACACCGTAAATTACAGTAAGCGTCTCTGAGATCGGGCGACAGTAGGTTCAATGGAATGCTGAAGTCCGCTGTGAAAGGCAATCACGTCGGTTACAGGCGCGTGAGAGGGCGCAAGACGCCATCCGAAGAGGTCCAGGCCCTCTACCAAGGGTTGAAGGACGCCAACCTCAACAACGTCGATGTCCTGCTGTCAGGGTATAGCCCGTCGGCCGCGATAGTCAAGCAGGTGGGAGAGATTGCTCGCGATGTGCGGGCAGAATCCTCCGCCAACCCAGGCTCGTTCTTCTGGATCATGGACCNTGTCATGGGCGACAACGGAAGCCTCTACGTCACAGAGGAGGAGGTGCCGGTCTACAGGGAGCTCCTCCACGATGCCGACCTCATCCTGCCGAACCAGTTCGAGGCCGAGCTGCTCAGCGAGATCAAGATCACAGACATTGCGAGCATGACCAGGGCGATCACAAAGCTACACGACGCTTACAGGCTCCCACATGTGCTCATCACCTCCATCCGCCTGCCGCCCACAGGCACTAGCACGCCTGTGTCGTCAACTGACGACATTTCCAGCACCTCCAAACTGACCATTGTGGGTTCCACGGCAACGTCAGACCACAAACCACGGCTCTTCCGTATCACGGTGCCAGCATTGCCAGTGTTTTTCTCCGGTACGGGGGATATGTTCGCTGCGCTTCTTGTCGCTCGCTTACGACAAAAGGCTTCTGAAGCTGGTCTCCTCCAGACAGTCGCCTGGCAAAGTCCAGATGACGTTATCCCCACAGATCTGCCCTTGGCCAAGGCCGCTGAGACGGTCCTGGCCAGCATGCATGGCGTACTGCAAGACACCTCATTGCACTACCAATCCGAGGTGAAGAAGATAGAACAAGAAGAGAAGGAGGCAGGGCAGGCCTACTCCGCCGAGCAGAAGCATCTTCGCCTGACCAGGGCCGCCGAGGTGAGAGTGGTCAGAAATGTTCAAGCCCTTAGACAGCCTGGCGATGTGAAAAACTTCAGGGCGCAGCCAGTGCTGCTAGAAGGTGAGATTGACACGCCTCCTCTGGTCGAGAGTAGATAGAACGTCCACTGCATGCATCACATCGACGTCCCGTTGTCTATTTGCCGTTCTCTGTAAGCTCGTGTCCAAAGAGGTCTGTCCCTGCCTCGTTGTACAACGTTGTTCAACGCCATCCAGTGATGTCTCATTATTCTGAAAATAGCCTCGATCCATCAGACCCTGAATCGAGGGACCAACTTTTGATCTACCTATCTAGGTACTTAAAGCCGCGTCAGTCTCGCGACATACCCCACGCGTCCGTCCCGGGCTTTAGGGCGTGAAGACGTGCTTAAAGCCCGCCGACGAGACCGACGTCTAACCTGTCGCGACACTGGCCTAGTAGAGCGGTAAACACCTTGCATATCTCTTTTCTCTAAATCAAACTGCCTCCACAATGTCTGCCGACGACAAATCCACACCGCTGCCAGACCACAACGCTCCCAGTCTGCCCTCCTCTCCGCAACCCAAGCGCACCAGATACGCAGAACCGGCGCAGAATCTCGCCGTCGCAGGTGAGAAACGCGCATGCCACTGCTTGGAGGATTGACATCCAATGCCTCGCACATCATCGACTAACCAACCACCGCCAGCAATCCTCAACGACACCGCTCCAACCCCTTCCCCAGCATCCTCCACCCTGCCAGACCCAATGGCTGCCACCAATGCCCACCAACTGCCCGTCCCAGACCCGGCCAGCCTGGCCCTAGCGCCGTCGCTGCCCTCTCTGCTCAGTGNCCGAGGCGCCTCCGCCAGCGCTGCAGGTCAAGCTGCTGTCCGCGTCGGCCAAGGCGCCCACGAGGGGCTCTGCGTTCGCCGCCGGCTACGATATGTACGCCTCGCACGAGGCCGTCGTGCCCGCCAGGGGCAAGGTCCTCGTCGAAACCGACATCTCCATCGCCGTGCCCGCCGGCACCTACGGCCGCGTTGCGCCTCGCAGCGGCCTTGCTAGCAAGCACTCGATCCACACCGGTGCGGGCGTCATCGACGCCGACTACCGCGGCCCTGTCAAGGTCCTGCTGTTCAACCTCTCGGATACAGACTTCCCTGTCGCCGTCCACGAGCGCGTCGCTCAGTTGATCATCGAGCGCATCTACACCCCTGAGGTCCTGGTCGTTGACCAGCTCGACGAGACCGTCCGTGGTGCTGGTGGTTTCGGCTCCACTGGTGGCTTCGGTGGTACTCTCCCTGGCATCAATGGCGTCGCTGGTTTCCCAGCCACCAATTAGGCTGCCCCCTCCTGCTTGAGGCAGTGCCTTAGTGCTAGGGCAATGCCCCTTTTGATGATCTCGGTTGGCGCCCGCTACATCACAGCTCTCGAAAGTCTATTGCTGCGTTCTGATCTTGCCTGATCAACAGCGCCATATCATCCTCACTTGAAGTCCTCACGATCTTGCCAGTGTGTACTGTGCTGGGCCGTTCACGGAGGTTTTACCATGGTCATGTGAGATGAAATGGAGAGTCTCTTACAGCTGTGGTCTTCTATTGAACCAAGCGCCTCAAAAGATCGCATCGGGCTTTTAGCAGAGCTATACGTGTTGCCTTGACACTGATGTCGATATCTAGAGCAGATACGAGCATTGTGACCTACGGCCTTGAGATTTACGAATATGTACGATACGGATCTTTCCTTTGTTTCGGATGAAGTAGCTGTCAAGAACTGCCAAACGTATTACACTCAGTAGTGTAGTTGAAAGCGGTAGAAGAAGACGTCCTAGCCTCTCTTCGGGTTGCATGTCTGCTATGCGACGCTATGAGAAATGCTACATTGCGTATTATTTCCTAACACATTTTCTCAATATTTGTTTTGAAGGCTATTTAAGATTCCTGGGTGTGATTCGGAGATAACCTTTTTTGGTCGGCATAGCTCTTGTGGTTGACCAAGTGGATGGGCGACTGTAGAGTACAGCGCGCGCGCGCGTGTGTGTGTGGCCATCGCGACGACCTCCAATTTCTACAGGTTCAACACACCGACGATTATTCGAGCCAGTGAATGTTTCCTGAGCTATTTATCCAGCTGATGGCTCGTCGCGTTAACCTTCCATCCCATCGATCCGTCTTCTAATGCCTCCTACACTTGCTGTCGAAAATGAGAGGGACTAGACCATTGGAGCTGTTTGACACAAATCATCCCATTGAGTACTCTTACAAACCGTCTCGACCTCAGTCACGATTGGAACTTTTTCATCTTGTCCTTTCTCGCTGGTATCTGTGAGGTTCTTCGAGTATCTTCGAATATAGCTAGAAGTCTTAACGGCCATCTCGGTTTGGCTTGTAGGATGTGATGACCTTCTTGTGATGGAAGATGACCAGATAGAGATGTAAAGAGCGAGTGCCAGAAGCTATACAGCAGCAGGTAGCATTCGATCATCCAAATTCTTTTGTGTTTCCGAGTGCGTCGAATGGCATATAATCGAGAGGTCCATCCCATTAACTTTATCTGGATGACGTTAAGACAGCTAGCTGCAACTATCTGGGTGTGCGCCGCCGTTAGGCAAAGAGCGCACGATTCCATCACAAGTTGGAACCTGTACAGGAAATGACTAATGCCGCCTCAACCGACCTTCAACAGGAAGGAAGATTCCTATTTGAGGCCGCCCAAATGATTCTAGCTTAAGGCACTCCATCCGACAAGCTATTTTGAGTCACTGCAGTGGTCCGATTGTTATAACTTGCTTTCGTTCTTAAAGCACCTCTCAGATTGAGCGAAGTTCACAGACTGTGCTATGCACCTCTTTCAAACTGTACCACAATATCGCTGAGGTTGAGCGTTTCCTCTATACATCCTTTAGTTGAACCATTTCAAGGTCAGGGTACAGGACGAGAGCTAATAGAAGAAGGCGGCCGCGTTTCCAGATGGAAGATCAAAACGTACTTACCAGTTGAGATGAAACCGTAGAAGCAGCGAAGCGACGTGAAATTGGCGAGAGCAAAAATCGCCAATACTGGTGCCAGTGCTGTTGCTACAATTACAACAACCTTGATCTTGTTCCTGTACTGCTTTTGATGTTGACGTAGCGGTTGCTGACACTGCCGATACACCGTCTGCTTTACATAGCAGATATAAGCTGATCACAGCTCGTCAGAGAAAAGGCCTCCTTCACCACAATCACCAATCATTAGAGAGAGGGCTGTCTCTGGACAATATCTGTCACTCGCCACCGACAAGACCTTGTCAGGATGATGTTCACATTTTTCCAAGAACAACTTTCATATCCAGAGCAGGGACGGATGGAAAGATTCTCCACATGTCACAAGTATGACTAGTAAGAAGGCATGCTAGTTTTGGTTGCCATGTCGCCACGACACACTGTTATATCCTCTGGTCGCGTGTGAAGAGGACAAAGTTGACACAGGTCTTCCAGCCAATCAGGTCTAATTCTTGAACGCTCGAATAAGTATGTCACCAAAGCTGATAGGTATCAGTCCTCGCATTCGCCGTCATAAACATCGGCTCAAGATGAAACTCGACGGCATAGAAGCGTCGTCATGTCAAAGTCTGATCTGACTTAAGCGGCAACCTCGCCTTCCCAGTCATAAACGATGGTCAGATGATGGACCTCGTCGTCTGCAGTGTAAATCACAGCTTTCTGTAATCTCCTCCTTACACCCTCCACAAGACCAAAGCCCCAAACCTGCTGCGCCGTCCACAAGTTGGCCGAGAGCGAAGCGGCTTGGATTTCCAGCACCAATCCATCCCATTCCTCGTCTCCTTCCCAGCCTAGTCTCAGAGACTCTTGTTTGCCGTCGACCTCACTGAGGCGCACCAACCTCGCGCGGCTCCTGACCTCGCCAAAGATCTTGTCGTTCTTGTCCCGCCACGTCCAGTCGAGCGTTCGCTCCTCATTGCTGCGGATCCCGCCTGTAGAGACCTGCTCCGTGTCAACGTGGACCTTCGACTCCGAATCTGTATACTGCCGGATAGTTGCCGTGACGTTACTATAGGCGATTGCTGTTCGAACTAGCCAGCCCACGTTCTGCTTCTTCAGCACTTCATCTGTTGGGCTGGAGAGTGATTTGTTCAACTTGTAGACGCCGGTCATGTTCTCCACTGTCACTGAAGACGGTACGGCTTGAGTTGCGGACATCTTCAACGATATGTCTTGATCAAGTCTATCTTCTTCACAAGGATTCAATGAAAGAGCCAATGTCCGGGCCCTTATCAGTTGCTGTTGCGTATGGCAGTGAAGAGAAAGCACAGCTGCGAAGGCAGAATACACGTATTGTTTCACTACTACAGAGGGCTCAAATTCTTGATCTTCAACTTGGCAGCCAAGGATGGGTTTGTTCATGTAAGTCTGTCGCCTGGTATATACATGTTTGGTGGTCATACACCGATTGCTCCATCAGACGCCAAGTAGAAGCCTAGCATACGCCAAGAAAGCCTCCAACATCTCATCAGTCAATCAGCAACAAGATCTGGTCTTTTCTTATAAACACGCATTGGATTCCCTAACAACGACGCCATATATCCTTTTGCCCATCTTCACGGTCATGCATACATGTGGAGTCTTTGGAATCAGACATTTATCAGCACCTGTACCAAGGAGGCCCATTGGAGGGCTGAATATCTAGACCAGATAGAATCGTCGTATTATATTGTTACATCTGGGTTTTGCTTTTGCTGTGATGGCATGCAGTCATGTAAACTCTCAATCACAGAGATATTATACATACATATGCGACAGGAAGCAGACCTGCGCTTTGAAATTTTACAGACCAGCCTAGAGAGGCCAGACTTAGCACTCTCTAAGTGATGCAGGAACTAATGCAGCATTCAATGCCACTAACAGCCTCCTGACAAGCCTGCTACTCTACGGCGTGAGTACGGTGTATTAAGGGAAGATGCTGAAGCTTGAAGCTGATCATGCAATTCCGTCCAAAACGCCGCTCTCTCGCAATTGCTGGACAAGCTCCTTCTCGAGGAACCGGCCTACGCTCACATCCTCAACCAGACCCTTTCGTCTTCTCGTTTTCAAGACGAAGTCTCTCGCTGTAGCTTGTGCGCTCGCCGGCTCCAGCGGCCTAGTCTTCACACTTTTGTCCAACGGGTCACCTGGAACGACGCTCCATTTGTCGAATACTAAACTCAAGGTGGCTTGACCTTGTGTGTGAATTCTCAAGTCTGTTTCGAAACCGAAAGAGTCAATGACTGGGATCAGTCCCTTTACTGAGTAAAGAGGTGTCCCTGGTATAGGAGCATCCGATAGCACGTGGCCACGTCGTCGTGTGAGCACCGTGTAGAGACTGTTGACGGCATTGGCTGGACCAAGCATATGACATGCGTATATTGGCTCCATTAACCTCGGACCGGCCATTAAGAGCGAAGAGTAGACTGCTCTGCGTGCTGTAGGGATTATCTGGCCACCACCACGCATGACGGGCTCTGAGGCTAGCGTGATGTCGGTCAGCTTGAACTTTGCGTTGCGAATGGGTTCTTCACACAAAGGACCCTCCCTGGTCGCCCATGAGAATCCTTGCCGGATGCTCTCGCGGACCGAGTTAAGCAGCTTTTTATCCACATCACCTGGTAACGTGTCGTTCTGAAGAATGTTCGGATCGGATTCGCTAGGCCCAAAAGCCNATATGTTTCGACTGGCGAGGATGTCGTAGCCGTAGTTCTCCTCGAAGAACTTGCCCACCACCCTAGCAGGATCGCGGATCTTCACCCGTCCTGCCTCGATATCTTCAGCAATGCCGTCATCCAGAGGCTCAGCAACGAATGTGAGTTTGTTCTTCTTATTTGGCGTTATGGCGTAACATTTGATGGCGGACTGCTCAGTCACAGTCTCACAAAATCGGGTGACAGGGTCTGAGACCTTGATATCCATTTGCGCGTAAAGTTTCCGAAGATCGTGCATGACACAATCCATATACAACTCGCCGGTTCCGAGAACAACGTGTTCACCGCTCTCTTCAACCTTGGTCGTGATGAGAGGATAGCTCTTGTTGATCTTACGCAGTCCGTCAAGCATTTTTGGCAGTTCGGATGGGTTGACTGGTTCCACAGAAACTTTGAAGACACTCTCGAAGAAGTGTGTCAAAGGCCGGAAAATGTACGCATCCTCATCGTCTGGCAGCTTTGGGCTGACAATAGTCGCCGTTTTGACGATGTGGTTGTCAACTCCGCCAAGGAGGACAAGGTTACCAGCTGGCACACCAGAAATAGGCACATTGTACCTGCTCTCGGCGATCCAAACGCTCTCAATGGTTGCTAATACACTGTCCTCCTCATCGTCTATGCTGTATCCCTCGCCCAGAACGCGCACCTTGTCGCCAACGTTGGCAGTACCGCTCATCACTCTTCCAAACGCCTGGAAAGTTTGGGCATCTTGGGAGTTGAACAATTTCGTGACATGAAGCACTAACGGACCGTCTGCGTCACAAGTCCGAATTGACTCGACAGTCTTACCCTCTAGAGGGCCGGTATAGTAGTTCTCAAGCTTCTGTTCTGCGCCTTCGATTGGACTGGGAACGTGATCTACTACCATGTCCACTAATCCGGTTGGCTCGCCAAAAAATTGTTGGCAGACCATGTTCAGTAAGTCTTTGGCGTTGGCCTTGAGCTGTGTAGGCTTGAGTTGGATACCTAACTCAGCAAGTGTCCTCTTCAGCTCCTCAGGCGACTCTGAGATGGTATGGGAGTAGAGCTTGTAGATGGGCTCCATAACAAAGTGCACGAATGACCGCCGCCCCTTCTCCTCGATAGGTTTTCTCGTGAATTTTCTAGACATTGGGTTGAAAAAGATGTCACCCCATAATCTCCTTGCGAATTCTGGCGCATCAAAAGCCTTCTTTGTGGATGGGTAGCTCTGCGCGTAAAGTTGAGCAAAGCTCGGCAGGGTGAAACACCAATTCATACTGCTACATGCAAATGCAACATTGCCCTTCTCTGGCTAATGCGCCATTTCTCGGCAGCTTTCCCGGGAGTTGTATTGGTGATGACTGTGTTGACTTCCTCCACGACATGTTTGAGTTTGAAGTATGCGTCGTTCGGCGGCAGCTTCAGTTCGAGAATTAAACGGTCCATTTTGTTGATGAGTAAAGTAAGAGGCGTATTTGAGAGGACTGCATGCTTGATGACCAGTTCGGTGGTGGTTTGCACACCTTCCACCACATCCACAACCAATACTATGCCATCGACCAAGCGCATCGCGCAAGCCACCTCGTCCACGAAATTGGCATGGCCAGGAGTGTCGATGATATTGACCAGGTGCGTTTTCCCACTCGTCGCCGGCAAAAGCAGGCTCATTGGCGCATCTTTGACCGACAATGCTCGCTCCCGTTCGAGTATGTGAGTGTCCGTGTAGCGAAGCTGAGCGTCTCTCGCCTTGCCCGACAGCCCTTCGTAGTGATGCGACAAGTCGTGGGTCTGTCGGACGAGCATGTCCATCAGGCTTGTCTTGCCGTGGTGCAAGTGACCCATGAAGGCAATGTTCCGGACTTGCTCAGGATATCGCATAATCCCGGCCATAAACGACCGATCGAAGTATACGGGAGGCAAATCTTGCCCTTCCTCCTGGACTGTGAACTTTTTCCGCTCCACTGGTGCAACGATGGGCTGCTGTAACGTCTGCGTATCCTCCTCTTGCACCAACACCTCAACTCCCTCTCCATAGACCTGGTTTGCGCTGGGGTAGTATTGCTTGTCCTCGTGCAGTACTACAGCATTTGACGTCCCTTCGTCGACCTCCATGAGCTCCTGGCCGGTTGTTTGCTGCGCATCGTCGTCATCCTCCTCGTCGAGGTACTGCGCGCCGGTGGTGTAGTTGTTCGTCGCATCTTCATCTTCAGACTCCTCTGGTTCGCCAATGTAGTTTCCGAATTCATCGTAAAGGTCGTCCATGGCCGCTGTGTATATAATTCGTAATTGCGACCACTTACAAGCTGTAAAACGCAATTTGTTGTGCTGAAAGGTTTATCATGGCAATGTAGTACACTGGGCGCATCAAACGCGCTTGGAGGTCGATACGACCAAGTTTTGGAAGCGGATCTTATCTTATCTCCGAACCTCCGGCTTCCTCGGTACCTCCGGCTTCCTCGGTCTAACCTCAGCTGTTTAACTTGCTGTATTGTATTGTGTTCATGCAACCGCGGCCCGGCTGCCTGAGCTTCATGCCTTCACTCCCACACCATCTCGAAGATTGCGTTACTTTCCATTGGATGCGATGCAAACACGTAGCATTGGCCGGGAGACGGACATGCGCTGGCAGTGCAGCTGATACTGGAGCCATGTGTTTTGCCAGAGGCAAGATAAGAGCCCACCGTCACCGAGGCAACTCTACACAATTGGCTAGTACCGCGATGAGGCTGTGATGCCCCTCGCTGCATGACCCCCACTCCCCACTGGCGGAGCAGCATCAAGGGGAGCATCGAACCGGTGGCCCGTTGCTCGTGCAGTCCATATGTCTTTAAGAGGTGGGCTTCCAGTTCATTCCTTGGATGTATACCATAAATGAGCGATTTACAATTGCTTCCTGACACCCTTATCCCTCTGCATTCGTAACGAATACGATCCTAGTTGGATTCAAGGATCATTCCTTCTTTAATAATGCCATCCCCAGACAACAATATCACTAGCGCTCAATCACCCAAGGTAAACGGAGCTACAGCAAGCAAGCCGTCAACAGCGAGTCCACTTGTAGAGAGGACTAGACTTCAACAAGCTTTAGACGTCATAAAGGATGATCAGAATCTCAGAGAGCTGATTTCTGCGGGCGTACAACACCACCTTGAACAGCTGCAGCATGACGTCAAACGTCGAGATGAGCAAGTGAACGAACTCCAAGAGATCATTAACGAGCAAAAAGCGTCACACATTAAGGCGATTGAGGACAATCTTGTAGCTTTTAGCAATGGGACGGTAAGGCACAACTCTACGATCGAGGCGCTGAAAGATGACATCAGTAAGCTACAGGCGGAGGTAAAGGAGACAGATCAGAAATGTGAGAGCCTCAGAACTGAGGTAGGCAAAGCCGCTTCAAAACTTTCCAAAGTCGAGGATGACCGCAGACGCATACAAAATGCACTCATCCATAAGAGAGCAGAGGCTGCAGAGTTCGAAAAGACAAGCAAAGGTTTCGAAACAGCGAACATGACGCTCAAATCGAGCCTTGAGGGAAAGGATGGCCAGCTTAGACAACTTCGCACCGAAGTTAAGACGCTCAAAGATCTGTCTAAGACTACTTCAACAGAGCTAGAAAGCACTGCCAGTCGACTGAGTGCTATAGAAAGCATGATGACGTCCTTACAGGAAGATAGTCTTGACACAATGTGAGTAATCTGACAGGTGGTAGAATGAGCTACTTGCTAAGATTGAGCAGTATAGGGAACTTTGATTCGCTCTGGAGCTCGGCGCTCCAGTTTGTTCACAGATACTTCGGAAAGGATCTGCCGGAATCCTGTCAACATGTAGGTAATTCGCTCGCTTAAGACAATTCCTTTAATACTGATTCTCGAAAGGATGGAGCGCTATGGGACAGGCTTGCCAAGGTCAACAGAAATTTTCATGCTCCTCGTACCAACTCGCCCGCGGCAAAGGCTGTTCGCTGTGCTATAGTGATGGCATATCTTTTCGGTATCCTCGATGAGATAATCTTCCAGCCGACCGATCTTGTCGAGCTCCAACAGTTGCGACCAATGCTATGGGACCTAGCCTCACAAGACAGTCGTAGGGAATCGTTTGTTAGATCGGCTCTCTTATCATGTCTACCAGAGAATCAAGCCGCAGATTTCAAGAAACGAGTGGATGACATAGTCAAAGGCTTCCTCGCATTCACTCATGGACTTGGCAAGGCTGACCAGAGTGAGACAGTTGGCAGCGAGCTCAGGAAGCTTATAGAATCTGCCCACAGCACATGGGCCGTGGCACGTCGCCTGCGGCCTTACTACGAGACATCAATGGACCTTCTGGACGGTGTACCCGGCAAATGGAAGACAATGTCGCTCTGTATCACCGACAGCGGAGCCGCAAATGACTCTTCAGCGAAGAATGGAACAAGTGACAGGGCGCTACTGGCAGTGTTCCCAGCGTTGTATAGGGTAGGAGGGGTGGCTTTGCCTCAGGAGGGCGGAGACCAGTTGGACCCGCGCCTAGTCAGGCCTGGTATAGTGTTAACGGATTCACAGATGGCAGAAGTAGAGCGCGATCTATTACAAAGAGGACCTTCTCTGCCATCACGACGTCGCAGAGAATCAAATACATCGAGGGAACCTTATTTCGGTAACAGAATTCCGCATTGAAGTCGAGCGATGCCAGAGAACTTTCCCAAATCATATTTAGCCACTCCAAGATCTAGACTCAGATTTATTTGCTAAGCTTCTATCCTGAATATTTAACACTTACTTTTGATACGCTACTTGCTCGTGCTCCCTTTTTTGTATCAGATGAGGGACCCTGACATTGAGCTTTTCGATCAAATGTAACACGTATCTTCTTTTCATCGATGGGAAGTAAGTAAAGTGTGTCGGTAAATTATAGACCTTAAGTGCTCATTGATTACGATAAGGAAATTGCAACTGATCGCTCTCTACTCCAGGATTACTTATATAGTATATTTTCTAGCCTACTACTTACGAGTTTGATGAAATATCCCAAAGGGTTAGAGTAATTGCCTTGATCACGAGTGGAGATCGTCGATCTGATACTCACGTTTAGCCCTTACATACACCTGACATACATCTCCAAAGCGAGTTTCCTCGGACGCCGATGTTCTTCGCATTTCGCCTCTGGCTCCGCCAGCAACTTTATGGAGTCATTGAAGATTCATCCCAAGTACTCTGCGGGCTATCGCGTCAGCTCAGAACGTGTCGTCAAATGGCCGTGCGAAATGCCGGAACTAGATGGCCATCGTTTCGCGACTATGACTACAAGCCTGCCCGTCCCACGCATTTATCGAGCATGTACATGGCGAGGCCACCTTGCAATCAAGATGGAATACTTCCCACATTGCAAGACAATTCAAGAATGCTGGCGTACACTTTCCGGGAAGGAAAAGCAGGACATCGTACATCAAGTGAGCGGTTACATTCAGCAACTACATTCCCTCGAACCACCACCAGCATTGAGCGGCAAAGTCTCAGCTACAAAAGGTGGGGCTTGTCGGGATGTTCGTATAGGTTTCAGGTTATTCGGTCCATTTGACCACGTCGCTGGGTTCCATCGCTGCCTGCGCGGCAGGGTTGAGTCAGATGGCGTGCAAGAGATTTTCGGCGAGAAAGTGGCCAACATTCATGGTCGCTCGTATGCCATCCGCTTCACACATGGTGATTTGGGTGTGCAGAATATCCTTGTGTGGGATGGAAAAGTTGTGGCAATCATTGATTGGGAATTTTCTGGATGGTATCCAGAGTACTGGGAGAACACTAAGGCACGTTACAACAGCACTCTTCTATCAGAGTTCTATAAGATGTTGCGTCAACATATTTCGCAATACGACGATGAACTGGCTGCAGAGCGTACACTCTGGCGATCGTTCGACCAGCCCCTCGATGCAATAAACTGACCAACCCTGTCAAAGGGAGATGTTATGTCTCATTAGACCTGTATATGGTCCTCCACTTTCTTCGGCGGTCCTCTTGCCATGACTTCCACCGCTGATGCCATCGCCATGCTCATTATCCTTTGTGAGACGGTACAAACTTTACTTGTGAAACATGCAGCGTAAACTATCGAAAACTAATACTTCGATGTCGTCGCTGTCGATTGGATATGTGTATGGCTGTGCCATCGACTCTCCAGACAAAGAAGAAGCATGTGGAGCCAATAGTTGCGAAGCACGATCACACTGGGCTGTTTGCTTTGCCGCAACATTTTGGGCAAATCACAAGATACACTGCTGGTGGATCAGTCGCCACTCCCATCGGTCTACATCATCTTGCTTTGCCTACGCAAAGCAGGAGGGGCTGATGGTTGAGATGAGATCTTGGCTGTCCCCTATACTCTAGCCTCACAGAGCTTCTTAAAGCCTGAAATATCCTCCAACAAGCATCAAGATTGTATTGATTTCCCTACTACAATCTGGTCGGCTACTTTGAGCAAGATTACTCACTCTAGACTCTGCTTTCGGTATTATTCGAGCACTTGACCACCCCAACTTCCAAAGCATAGGCCGCCATTATCATGGCGACGAATTCTACCACGAAATGTACCAAGGCTTCAATGAGCTACTTGGAAAATACGCAGACGTTGAGTAGATCACTACACTAAGCGAGGCAAGACCTATCTTTACTCGTGACACGAAGCCGGCCGCCATCCTCTCTGCAGATGAATCTCTAGCAATTGGACCTGGTGTACCTCTTGCCCATGACGCTGCCAACTACGTCCGGTCCGGTCGCACTATTGTCTTCATGGGCCTCTTCTCGAGCTTCACACGCCCCTCGGATATGAAAGATCTTTTTACAACTTTCGATCTGCCNTGGACCTTTGGAACTTACTATCGCACCACGTCCGCCCTCAATCCATCTATCCCGACCTTCATTACAAGTGGTGTGGCGTCGAGCTATAGCCAGAAGGCCGTGCATCTTGCCAGCGTTTCCAATAGCGATGCGGTATACCTGCCTACAAGTGAATCACGGTATGAGTCAATAGTTTCTTATGACCCTGTGGAGGACCGTACAGAAGCCCCGACAGCGTTTGCTACCGTAGGTACCGGGAAGGTCGGCTTCATAGACGATGTCAACAATGAGGAGGATACGCCAATGGTAATCCTGCGGATGTGTGAACTGGAACTATGATTGTGTCATTATGGATTTCCCACTTTAATGGATCCTTCAGGTCTCTCGCGAGCTGTGGCGGGCTCTCAGTTTCCATATGGCGAGGTTGGCTGTTGGGTTCAAGAGGCCACCATCCTGCCCGGCTTTACAGTAGGTTTGAAGTATGTCTTATTGAGTCGGCGCATTGTAGAGCACCTTAAATCTAAAAAGTGAGAAACTCGTTGCTGCTGCAAGTTTACCTTTACGCTGGGTGTTGTCTCAGCAGTGTGAGGATGTCTGATGTTACTACCATGTAAATGACCGGTCTCTCAAGCCTTGCGATGCGTCTACTTCTGAACGCTATCTTGGATGATTTCTCTCTACGTTGTGATCGTAGTCCGAGCAGCAGCCATGTTCGTACAAAATATATTATTTGCTTTCTTTGAGAAGAGAGCAGAGACCTTGAATTGCCCTGGTTGTATCCGTCAAGGGCCAGATTTAAGCCGCTGTCTGGTGTTTGTAGTCAGATGAACATGAACTTGTGCTCAGCCACAGCTTCGCGATAAAAGGCTCCTCTCAAGTACCCAAAATCTTGACGCCAGTACATTACTGAACTTATTACAAGAACCATTTGCATGGAAACACTTCGAACCGATGGGTCAGCGATAATTTTTCGACACAATGATAGACGGCTTAAAATGGCGAACAAAAGACCAGGGTCATCAGCATGGTGTCGCTGAGCTGGAAGGAAGCCGTGCATCCCGTGGACGCTCTGTGGCTGACATGTGAAGGCTCAAGCTCCGCTGGTGTACCGTAAACAAGCAACTACCATAACTAGTATCTGCCAACAACATGTGGAGTCCAGTAACACTTCCATACAAAGCAGATAAGTGATCCAGTCCCACCGTTCTACCAAATGCAAACGAGATAAGAGAGTCTGAAACTGTAATATCGCGACGCTCTGGCCAAACCATCGTCGCCGTCACATCGGACATTCTGGTCAAATATGGATCCGGTTCGCAAGAGAGGGAGGGCCAAGCCTTGATTATTCTTGAGAACACCATGCCGAACGTGCCCGCCCTTCGACTTTATGCTTTGTATTGGGACGAAGGACAGCTATTCGTTGTCATGCAGCGCATACCTGGCGTAAGCCCGGACACAGTGTGGCAAAATTTGGCGGACACCGATAAAGAAGAGTTGACTACGGAGCTTCGCACAATCTTCGAAGATATGAGGCGTGTACCTTGTCCTTGGCCAAGCTTTTTCGGGGGTGTAGATGGAGGTCCTGTACCCCATGCTCTCTTCTTTTCTCCCGACCGCGATCGTACAATTTGTGGGCCGTTCAAGGACGAGAGCAGTTTTAACGCGGGTCTAACATCTAGATACATGGAAATCCAAAAGATGAACAACGACCCAGACTTCAAAGACCGTTTCTACGCAAGACGTCTTTGTACTGCTTTCCAGGGTCACCAACCAACGTTCTGCCATGGAGATGTGCAGAGGAAAAACATCATCCTTGTTGACAATGGTGGAATGCCTCGACCTGGGCTCAAGTCTTACAGAGTTGCTTTAGTTGACTGGGAAGATGCTGGATGGTATCCGGACTATTGGGAATATTTCACGTCATTTACAAGTTTCCGCTGGGACGACGATTGGTGTCAGAGGTTGGAGGACTTTCTACCGGCTTGGCCTATAGAGGTGGCGATGATGAAGATGATATACTCCGACCTCTTTTTCTGACATTCGATATCAACACAAGACGACTCCAATCTTTCCGAGCCCCTACTATATATTTCATTCCATGTCGAAATACGGATTGCGTTACCAGTAACAATTACGCCGTAGCGTTTGTAGAGAACACGCCACGAGTCACAGGCTGAGTAGGTTGAACGATTTGTGCCTGACGTAACTCTGGAATTGCTTGATACTTTGTCCACTCAGTACACTTTGTGAGTCTTGAACGCGGTTCGCCTTGGGTGTAAAATGTGCCATCGGCCTTTACTTGTGTTGTCTCGTTTTACAGCCATACGAGATACTCTTTGTCGGCCAGGTAATGGGGGCTGTGTCTGTGCATTATAGTGCTATTCGTCTCGCTTAATTGGCTAATGCTGCACTTCCTTCCCATGATCTGTTCTCAAATTTGCATTCATCAATCTAATAGAAGCTAATATAGGCGTTGTAGGCTTTTCGGTTCATATCGAACACCTTGAAACCAATTATGCATAAGAGCCTTCTATGCTGTAATTCTCTGTCGAATATCTAGCCTCGTTATGCTTATTACTAGATCCTTCAAGTCATCATCCAGACCTAGCATTTCCAAATTCGTAAAGGGCTCGTTAGCGACTCCCTAATATGCTTCTTCGATAGCTTCAAGCATTTCCTGTAAAGATCTATTGGTGATGTATCAGCCATTATAAACTAGTTTCAACTACAATGTAAAACAGCTTCTAAAGAGAACAGTGACCAACTTATCTTCCTTGGACAAGTTAGGGTTATCGACCGCAAAGATGAGCGTCTTTGTCACAAAGTATATGCACTATAAAAAGACAAACTACTCAACGTTTTCTTAAAGAGTGATTTATTATTCGACGTACGACAATACTAGAAGCGAAACCGTTTGAAGGTGTCCCTATAGGATCCTCTACGCGTGCCTTGGGACTCCGCCATATAATATTACCTAGTGGTGCTCCCTGTAGCATGCCGCCTAGCCTAAGCTGGACATCATCTTCTAGATCTGTGATCGAGACCTGTCAGACTTCTATGCTCGAAACGGTTGTCATTGTATATATTTATTTGTCCCAAGATGTTGTTGGCCTTAATATCTGGGCCATGTTAGCGAAAGGGAAGCCGAATTGGCGTATATAAAGCCTACCGTTATATGAGATACCTAGCTTACTGCGACTTTCAATTACTTCTGAAGTCCAATTAGGGATACAATCAACCTGCGCTGATGATACGTCCTTCTGTGCCAAGTGAAGAAGATGCTCGTTCATGTATTTAGATACCATATTGCGCCGCTCAGGGACCATGTCAATTGGAAGACGAACACGAGAACATCTAGCAGCGACATGATATATCTCGTTCCGAGCATTCCACTCTTATAGTTTTTTTTGCGCCACAACCTGAGACGTTCCTTCGCTAGAGATATGTCAACATGCAACTTGTCCTTCGTATGAAGAGAGATATACGCCGCAAGGAAGACGTCTCGAAACGGTACCCCTTTGTCCTGAAGTTTCTACCGGATCTTGTCTTTGCGACCGACAATCTCCTCTGCCAATATTGGTGATATTGGGGCAGTAGAAACAAGCGGCTTGTAGACACGTCTGGATGGCATGAAGAGGGCAGTGTCGTGGCTACAAAGATATTACCAAGGGATCCGCTGATCCTAGGCCTCGAGAGTATCTTGTTGACAGCCCCCACAAGAGCCATGGCAAAGATTTATCCGGCTGGTGGTGCCCCATACGTTTTACTTAGTAGCTCAGGTCTGTCAGGGATGGTGGTGTTCCAGCTTTGGGCAACGGTCAGTTAGGCGCAGCAAATATTGAATTTGATGCAATATTGGCCACCAGTCAACCTTTTTTTTTGGTAAGGTGAGCATGTTAATGCAGGCTTGCAGCTATCTTTCATCAGAAAGTTTAATTAGTTGGAGAGCAAGTTTGAATCTTGTTTGAATCAAGTAAAACGGGATGCTTCATATTGCTACGGTCACCATCAAGTCGTCAAGCTCCGCCTTTACTACATCGTATCTACTGATACTGCCTCATGTTTCTGTCGCCGTTACCGACGTCTATCCCCTCTATTTGCCTATGAATCTGAAGTGAAGTTTGTGATTTTTCAGCGAGTTCTTCACATAAGCATAGAGCCCAATATCGAATCCTCCTGGACCACGTTCCTTTTTGTTACTACTGCAAACACTAGTGTCGCCTCTAGCGAGAGCATTGCAATAGGGCCTGAGAAAGTTAGCAATTAATTCTACAGAGTAGTGGAGTTGTCCACTTACGTGTTAGCGCTGCTGAACTGCAGATTGAACTGCTGGTTGACTTTGATGTTGTAAGTCGAATACATGTTGCGAATGGCATCACGCTGGACTGAGAGCGAGTCAGGTCTGAATTCAAGGAAGGGCAATCCTAGCCCATCAAGCACTCACTGGTTTGTTGCGATACCAGAGCGGGAAAGACGTCGGCACCAGTTCCGCCCTGTGCTGTGCTTGCGAAGGGATACTCTTCCGCGCTTACGTGGCGAGAATCAGGTCGACTTAATCCACGACTGGCAAGTTGAGAAGTAGTGCCTTTGAATGGCTGCGATTTTGCCCCGACGTCTTGACGGTTGCGCTTTGCTGTCTTCGTATCGACCTTTGTACTGTTTTACACGCGTCAGTGCAAAGAACGGAAGATTCGACATGTGCTGGGGTTAACATTACAGGATCCGTGGTTGGTTGAGGCATAAGATAGCGTAGCAATTGGAATCGCAAAGCTCTTCTATGCCAGTACAATCAAGGTAGGAGTAAGTTGGTGAAGCCTGCGCAGCGGCCACCGACACGTTGACGTTGTCGAGATAGGAGAAATCATCTTCATCGTCGTACTCTTGGTCGGAGTCGTACAAGTGGGAGACATCACCAGCTGATGGATCACGGGGTGAGACTTCAACATCTCCAGCTGACGGTAAGACTGGTGCAGATGAAGAAGGGAGGACAAGGAAGGTTGCAGCGAAGACTGCGATGTTCAGTAGCGAGAGCATCGTGAAGGACTAGTAATGGATAACGTTGAAGATGGTAAAGCTTGAGACGTGCTTGTTCTCTCTCGGCGTTTCTTGGACTTGATCATGGTCTTTTATATCGTTCCAAAAGAATCGACCGTTCTGTCCATCTCCCCAACTGTTGCAGAGACATGAGCTCCGCCTCTCCTCGAACAGGACATGCTTCAGTTCTTTGTTGCTGACGCGTCGTGGAAGACAACTCTATCGCGGCAATAGGACCGAAGAGCTGTCCATCTTCTCATTGGAGACGCAAGGTCAACCGCCCCTCGGACGGCATTAACTTCTGGTCGGAGTGGTAGGCAATGCTGCTGTCGTACCGGTTAAGACAAATCCGTCCTCCCAAACGGACCGAACATCTGTTTCATCTTCCCAACTGCTGCATAAATACAAGCTCAGCCTTCCCGCGGAGAGTATGAGCCCCCAAGTGGGACCCGCGATGCTGCCGTCGAGCGAACAGAAGGCAGCTCGAACATTTGCACAAAGACGCATTAGCCTAAACTTTGGCATATGTTGAATCATGTCAGCTGCAAATGTCAATGGATAGAACAATAGCATTTTGTGCACGGACAAGATGGCGTGTTTGCGTAACAAAGGCGCGAAGGATGTACTGTACTGTATGTGGGGGCCAATTGTGGGGGATTTAGTTCTCAACAGCGGGGCCCAGTCCGCGGGCGATTCTTGAGCTGCACAAACCACATTGAAAAGGCTCCGGTTGCTCTCTTCTGCTTGTATGCTCACGTCCCACCATTGACAACTCAAGGCGCCTAACAATGTCTTCATTCTTACTTCTCTGTGTCGCCCAGATCCCTGTGGAGGTAAGTGCTCTGCACTGCGCTGTCCGGGATGGGGGTCCATAATTTACTTACTAGTCTGAAGACCATCAACAGGCTCTTGCGTACTCCAAGGCACAATTTCTTCATCTTGGCCCGCGATGCTGCTCAGTCATCGTTTGATGAAGCTTCTAGCACGCCGCCAATTACACCATTCGAGACAGGATTCGTGAATTTCACTCGCGAGCAGATCCGCTCTTTCGTTACCGAGCGCATCCCTACCACGCAGGATGGACATGGTGGACTCGATCTCGAGCCCGAGCAGTATACTCTGCTGGACGAACAGAGCTCCAAGGACGACACAGTCGTGTTTGGCGTAGCCTGCTCAAGCCTTCTCGACCGTGACCCGAAGACGATGACCGAAGATGAGCTCGAGCAGTGGACGGAGGAATGCGACGAGAATCCAGACGCACCCAAGGACCTATGGCTCGAATATCGCGTCAAGTTTGCAGAAGCAGAAAAGCTTTCTACGACGTTGTCTCTAGAGAGCGACTTCACGCAGAAGCTCTACAATAACCAATTTGTAGCCGAACACACTGACGAGAACGGAGTGTTCCTAATCGGTCGTGCTCAAGAGGCGTTCGAGGCGAGCAATGAATAGAGTAGCAAAGACAAAATCTGTTTACCCAGCACTGCCCTAGAGCCCCAACACCTGTGGCTTGCTCGGCCAGAATAGAACCCAAGTCTCCGAGAGTCATGTTCAGGCTTGAAGCAAAATCCCTCAGTTGGTACTCTTGGGTTAAGAACGGAAATTGACCAACCAACAACTTCTGTTGGAGTCTAAAAAAGTAGGCCATATTCGGCTGCTCCTCGGGATCCTGCAGAAGTCAAAATGCATCAAGCTTTCAATTCGAGGCTGACGTGTTCATAGTTGTAGGGTCGCAATAATCATAATTGGTCGAATGCAAAGGCAAGCAGGGAAGATGAATCGCTGTGTCGTCCAGAGATCTGTTGGTGGCAGATCCCGAGGCGGAAATCGCGCTATCCCCAAATGGCTTGAGACAAAGGAGGATGTCACACAAGTGCCTAGCCAGCCATTAGTGCTGATCTTAAAATCTGCCAATCATATGGAGGCTCGGCTCGACGGCATCTCCAAAAGCTCTTGAGTGGAACGACTCGTAGAAATACCGTACATAGTCCACGAGATGCTAGGTAGAATCCAATCATTGCTGTCGTCCTGTGCTGTCACCCTGCGCTGCGTCTGATTACCGATGACTTCATACATGTGGAAGATACCGTCAAACTGGTGTGAAAACCCTTTTACTACGAGACAAAATGGACAGGTCTACATCTGAGAATTGAGTATACGCTTAAACATTCAATGGCTCTGAAGTCCGTACCAGATATTGAGTTCAAACAACGTCGTGGGACAAAAGGGAAACCAGTTTCATTTTACAGAACTATTCAAGGGAAGAAAAAAAGGTTCGCTGCGTTGGAATATATCTGCGCCAGATGGGATGAAGAGGTGGCTGGTACTCTTCCTCTCACATCGAATCACCCGCACTGTTCAAGGAAATCAATATTGCAAGGTCACTTCCTGGCCCTTGACCCTCCCGATGACAATCCCGGCGGCGTACTTGGGGATGACCTCGTCGTCGTGGAGCATCTCGAACTCCTCGGATGCGTCACGGCCCATGTGTGAGAAGAGGGCCTGGGGACCGCCCGGGTGCTCGTCTACCCAGTCGGTGACGTTCATGACGACGCCCTTGACGGCGATCCAGAGGTCGTCCTTCTTGTTGTGCTTAGCCACCTCCTCGAGCGTGTACTCGTCGGCCGGCACTTTGAACGCCTCGACAGAGTTGGGCGCCGTCACCTTGCCTGGGTCGCTGCTGTCACCGGACCGGCCGGAGGTTGGCATGACGGGCGCTGCGGATTGCTGTGCCTGTTGCGCCTGCCGTGACTCACCACCGCTGCTGCTCTGGATGCCGCTGCCCCATTCCACCGATACCTTGCCGGGCTGGCTGGGGTCGATGTGAAGGCTCAGCTGACCCAGACGTTGCGCGGCCGTGCTGACACCGCCGTTGAGCACCTTCTGGAACAAGTACTTGCTGGCGCTCTCTCCCGCGACACGGCCGTAGACAACGCACCCCAAGAGGGATGAGCCGCCCAACCGGTTGGCGCCGTGCACGCCACCGGCAAGCTCGCCACAGACGTAGAGGCCGTCGAAAGGCTTGCCCTCGCTGTTCAGACATTGGGCCTGGTCGTTGATCTCGATGCCACCCATGGTGAAATGCAGTACCGGCTCCATCTGTGAGACGTAGAAGCTGTCACTGATGTCGAAGGGTCCGTTGTGGTAGTACTTCTTGCCGAAGGGATCCTTGGCCTTGCCATCTGCGTAGGTGTTGTAGTCGGTGAAGGTCTTCTGCAATTCTTTCTCGCTGCAGCCAATCTCCTTGGCCAGCTCCTTGCCCGACAGCTTCTTCATCAAGCCACGCCCTGAGTAGTGTCTGGTGTGGAAGTCTAGGACGTTGGATGCCTTGCTGTTCAAGACGAGTCGGATGGGCCAGAGACCCTTTTCCTTCTCTTCCCACAGCTTGCCCGACACGTAGTCTCTGTGTTCTAGTTCGTCGGTGAATCGCTGGCCCTTGCTGTTGAGCAGCAGACCACCCTCTCCACGGAGGGCCTCTGCAGCCAAGAACTTCGTCTTCGCATTGGGGTCTTTGGGGTCGACTAAGCCAGTTGGGTGGACTTGCACCTTGTCCATGTCGATGCCGTTGGCGCCGATGTTCATCAACATCTTGTGGCCATCGCCAGTTGCGTGTGCACCATTGGTGGTGGACAGGCCGAAGGTGTCTGGCCGCCACTTCTTGAGGAGGGAGTCTTCTGTGAAATCAGCAGCATAGCCACCGGTAGCAAGAATGACAGGACCTTCGACAGTCGTCTCCTCGCCATTGAATGTGTATGTGACACCAACGACAGTGTTGCCCTCGTGGTTGACCTTTGTCACCTTGGCCTTCTTGATAAGCTGCACCCTCTCTGGCTCCTTCTCTGCCAGCTCCTCAAAACGCTGCATGAGGGCGTATGTGATGGCCATGCCGGGAAACTTGGCGTCATGACCACGGTGGGTCCTTGGGAATGAATGCCCACCTAATCTCGAGACGAGGGTAAGGTCGAGGTTGAATACATCTTGCAGCCACTCAACCGCGGCAGCAGACTTGTATGTCAGCACCTTGATCAGGTCTGGGCGGGCCTTGTCTCTGGCGGATTTGAGGGTATCGTCGTAAAACTGCTTGACGCTGTCTGCGATCTGGTGATCGACCTGTGTCCTGGTCAAAGCGCCGTTGATACCCGAGGTAGCTTTGGTCGAGTTTCCACCCATGAAGTCTGAGTAGAATGTTAGCCATGCCTCCCCAAACTCGTTGCCGCTTCACATACTGTTCTTGTCCAGAAGGACGACATTGCCACCGGCTAGGTAGACTGTGTGAGCTGCGCTCAGGCCGGAAACTGTTTCGCTTGTTAGCTCTCGACGCCCTCAGCTTGAAGCACATGACGATGGGAGACGTACGGCCAGCGCCGACAATGACTACTCTCTCTGGCATTTTGAGTATGATGTGCTTGTAGTGTCGAATTGGAGGGAATACAGGAAACAAGGAAGAATGAAAGAAAGGGAAGACGGTTATGAGGTATAGTAGCAGAGGCGATGGAATGGACGGATGTAATGCGACAAGGACTAGCGCTTTGTGGGGCAGATGCCGAGGTTGAAGTCGCAGTGACGGTGAAATGGTCACGATCTAGACAGGGAGGATATTTCCGGCCTCTTTCTGGGGAAGCGATTCACGATTGGGGCTAGAATGCATAGTGCTGTGCAGTGCGATTCAGGGCCGAGTGACTCGGACAAGGAATTCCAGCTGGACATGTGAATGCAGCACTTGTTCATGGATCCATCAGCCTCGGTCATGACGCTTTTCACATGTCTTTTCCAGCCAATCGGCTCCGTTGCATGTCAGCTGATTCTTTGTCTCTAGACATGCTGCCCTGGGCCAGACTGCGATTATAATAGATATACTCTCTCCTTACGATGGAGATTGTTGGTCGTGGTCCAGCCAAATGGCCTGTTTTCCGACAGCGTCCACTAGACGATATATCTCATCTGGTGGAGAATCCGGAGAATGTTTCTCTGATCATCCATCCATCCACATGGCAAACGCCGACAGATGAACGCTACGTTGCCCACTAATTGCCGACGTCGGAATTGCCTTCCTGCGTTTTGACTGAGAGGTATTGATGTACGCACATAATCAAAGTCTGAGGAAGTCTTGTACCATTTCCTAATAACTGAGACCTCCACAAGTGAGTGAGGTAGAACCGCATCTGGACCCATCTTGATCTGTAAGGGTATGCAGCACGAACTAGGCGGAAGCCCGTGCAAGTCCATTGAACGATCACGTGCGAAAGGTACTCCTTGGTACTGTAGTTCAGCCTCACCATTGCTATACTTCGGTACTGAAGGGACCGGCAATTATGCGGCGCTGTACAAAGAATGCTACTTCTTGGTGACTCTCGCACGAAGTTGTCCACAGTATCGTGGTTCTGTCCTGTAACTTCTCAGATTTGGACAGATCGGGCTCGATCTTCTAACCATTCCAAACCGTTCAACTGTTGCTAGAGCTTTGAGAGGAAATGGTGACTTGCTGCAGCATTCGGAGGTTCATAGCGTCACGCAACCTCTGCAGTCAAGGTGTCCATGGGGAAGGGAGATTGACCAAAACCAGGCGTGGCACTCATGCGTGACCAATGTATCAGGTTCTGCTTCTTACTTTGAAGTATTATGAACGACGAACAAGGTTGGACGGGTTCGAGTTGCATCACGATTGATGAGTTGAGACAGGTGTATCCATCTGAACACGGTTTCCCACCATGCTGTGTCACAGCCATTATAATTATAGGGTCGTGAGGTCCGTCCATACGTTCAACTGCTTGAATTCTGTCGCCTGAAAACTCAGATTGATGTATTCCAATGTTTGTCTTGCCACTTGCATACAGCCAGGCAGCGAAGATCAGACATGTCAAGGGTGACTGACGCGTCCAGCCAGAAGTACGAAGACGACCAATACCCTGGAGACTCTCGCACAGCCATGGCGTGGGCACCGCCACGGAAAGATGGGGAAGATGGAATACGTCTTTGAGAGACGGGATGGCAAGAGTCCAGCGGCGTGTGAGGCAGTGCAGCAGCAGAGCGTCGTCACGGGCGAACGCGGCGTTGGCTGGTGGCCGCTGAAATCTTGGCGATACCCGAAAGGGCAAGCAATGGGGTACGGTATGACATACTGCCTGCGCTGTTGGCGGTCGCTGTCGAGCGATTGATGTTCTTGTGGGCTAGGTCAGGATTGTATGTAGGTGTTCACTTTCTGTCTGCACAACCACTTCCCATCCCATCGCTGAGCCGCGCCCCTCCGTGCTCACCACCTGTTTCCTGCCTTTCAACCGCAGGTGTGACCTCGACAGACTCGACTTATTTGTCCAGTTCAGCCGCCGCATCCGCAGCTACAGCTGGAAGACTGGACCGTACGATAGCACACTAGACCATGGCGGTCACCAAACGCGCCGGCCGCAAGGCTCAAGCGCAACCGCAGGGCACAACCGGCTCTGGCGGCGCCCAACCTCAGATTCGAAAGGCCGCCTATGATACGAGCAAGAAGCGGGAGGTCGGCGTGTCGGACCTGACGCTTATCAGCAAGATCTCCAACGAGGCCATCAACGACAACCTCAAGAAGAGATTCGAGAACGGCGAGATCTACACATACATCGGCCATGTCTTGGTTTCGGTCAATCCGTTTAGGGACCTCGGCATCTACACCGATAAGGTGCTGGACAGTTACAAGGGCAAGAACAGGCTGGAGGTTCCACCGCACGTCTTTGCAATTGCCGAGTCGTCCTACTACAATATGAAGGCATATGGTGAGAATCAGTGTGTCATTATCTCAGGCGAATCCGGCGCTGGCAAGACAGAGGCTGCCAAGCGCATTATGCAGTACATTGCCAATGTCTCCGGGGATGGGGACAGCTCGATTCAAAAGATCAAGGACATGGTGCTGGCCACTAATCCTCTGCTGGAATCCTTCGGTAACGCGAAGACGCTGCGCAACAACAACTCCAGTCGATTCGGCAAGTACCTCGAGATCCAATTCAATGCGCAAGGCGAACCTGCCGGTGCCAACATCAACAACTATCTCCTAGAGAAGAGCAGAGTTGTGGGGCAGATCAAGGATGAGCGAAACTTCCACATTTTTTACCAATTTACAAAGGCCGCCAGTCAGGAGCATAGGACGAGCTTCGGGATTCAGCAACCGTCCACATACGTCTACACCAGCAGGAGCAAGTGCTATGATGTGCAGGGCATCGATGATGTTGCCGAATTCAAGGATACCCTGAATGCCATGCAAGTCATTGGCATGACCAAAGCTGAGCAAGACGATATCTTCCGTATGCTGGCTTGTATTCTGTGGATTGGTAATCTGTCCTTCGTTGAAGACGAACAAGGAAATGCGCAGATACACGACCAGTCTGTGGTTGATTTCGTGGCATACCTGCTCGAAGTCGATGCGGCACATGTCAACAAGGCCATGACGCAACGTATTCTCGAAACTAGTAGAGGCGCAAGAAGAGGCTCGGTCTATGATGTGCCGATGAACGTTGCGCAAGCCACATCTGTCCGTGATGCATTGAGCAAGGGAATATACTTCAACATGTTTGATTGGATCGTGCAGCGAGTAAACCAGTCACTGATTGCCCGAGGTGCTATCTCACACAGCATTGGTATTCTCGATATTTACGGTTTCGAGATTTTCGAGAAGAACTCCTTCGAGCAGCTATGTATCAATTACGTCAACGAGAAGCTGCAGCAGATTTTCATTCAGCTCACTCTGAAGACTGAGCAGGAAGAATATGCTCGGGAACAGATTCAATGGACGCCCATCAAATATTTCGATAACAAGGTGGTATGCGAACTGATTGAAGAAAAGCGACCACCCGGTGTCTTTGCTGCTCTGAATGATGCCTGTGCCACAGCCCACGCAGACCCGACTGCAGCAGATCAGACTTTTGTTCAGAGGCTGAACGCGTTATCAGGGAATCCTAACTTTGCACCGAGACAAGGCCAATTTGTTATCAAGCACTACGCTGGTGATGTGAATTATGCCGTCGAAGGCATGACGGACAAGAACAAGGATCAACTCCTCAAGGATCTGCTCAACTTGGTTGGAAACAGCTCTAACCAGTTC
This sequence comes from Leptoxyphium fumago, assembly GCA_001660795.1. Classification (NCBI taxonomy): domain Eukaryota; kingdom Fungi; phylum Ascomycota; class Dothideomycetes; order Capnodiales; family Capnodiaceae; genus Leptoxyphium; species Leptoxyphium fumago. Next base: position 57,750 of record LSHF01000118.1, read on the forward strand.
GTGCATACCCTGTTTCCACATCAAGTTGATCAGGACAACAGACGCAGGCCTCCTACTGCAGGCGATAAAATCAAAGCATCTGCTAATGATCTCGTCGCAACCCTGATGAAATGCACTCCCAGTTATATCCGAACGATCAAGCCAAACGAGAATAAGAGCCCAACAGAATACAATTCGCCCAACGTCATGCATCAAATCAAATATCTTGGTCTTCAGGAGAACGTTCGCATTCGAAGAGCAGGTTTTGCTTACCGTCAGACTTACGAGAAGTTCGTTGAGCGATTCTATCTTTTGTCACCTAAATGCAGCTACGCTGGTGAATATACTTGGACTGGTGATGCGAAATCTGGTGTGATGCAAATCTTGAAGGACACTTCAATTCCTAAAGAGGAATGGCAGATGGGTGTTACGAAGGCTTTCATCAAGACGCCAGAGACTCTATTCGCGCTTGAAACCATGAGAGACAAGTACTGGCACAACATGGCTATCAGAATTCAGCGCTCTTGGCGAAATTACTTGCGCTACAGAACCGAATGTGCAACGCGCATCCAAAAATTCTGGAGGAAGAAGAACGGTGGTGAAGAGTTCCAGGTCATCAGAGATGAAGGGCACAGAGTCTTACAGGGCCGCAAAGAGCGCAGGAGGTTTTCCCTCATCGGATACCGACGATTTCTCGGTGATTATCTGGGGATCGACAACAGGGGCGGGACAGGAGAAATGCTGCGTCGCAACGCCAACATCAGCTCGAACGAAGCAACATTGTTTTCTGGTCGATGCGAGACTTTGGTCTCGAAATTAGGGCGCTCATCCAAGCCTGAACCGAGATTCTTGATTCTTACCAGCAAGAACGTATACATCGTCAAGCAAGCACTTGTCAACAAGCAACTGCAAATCTTTGCCGAGCGAACCATTCCACTGAGTGCTATCAAATTCATCAGCACCAGCACTCTGAAAGATGATTGGTTCTCCATCGGTGCTGGAAGTCCGCAGGAGCCAGATCCCCTGATGAACTGTATCTTCAAAACAGAATTCTTCACCCAACTCAAGCGCGCAACACGAGGTAGTGTGCAGCTACAGATAGGTGAAGCAATCACATACAACAAAAAACCTGGCAAGCCCTCTACCGTCAAAGTGGTCAAGGATCCTGCAGTTCCAAGAGACGATGTATACAAGTCTGGGCAGATTCACACCGCCCCTGGCCAACCTCCCAACTCTGTCAGTAAGGCTACTCCGAAGGGTAAACCAAAGCCAGCCAAGGCCATCACCAGCGGCGGCCTACTGAAGAAGAGCACCGGTGGAAAGTTATCTCAGCAGGCTGCCCAGCGAAAGCCACCGCCACAGGCACAGCCTCTGCCGGGCCAGTCTACTGTACGACCACCAGTGAGAGCAGAGCAGTCGTTCACGCCGCAAGCAGCTGTGCCACGACCTGTACCGCAACCCGCAGCTCAGCCAGTACCCCAACCAAGAGTTGTTCCTCGACCCGTTGCCCCAATAGCGAATGGAGGTGCTACACACTCTCGCAACACTTCCACAGCTTCAGCGAGGGGGCCTCCACCGCCGCCTCCTCCGCCACCTGCCGCTGCTGTTCCCAAGGACCCGCAGTTCAAGGCATTGTACGACTTTGTTGGACAGACCAGTGGCGAACTCAGCTTGAAGAAAGATGAGGTCATCGAGATTACGCAGAAAGAAAGCAATGGTATGTATCTTGTTTAACAAGCATAACAGATATAAAGCGCTAATATTGAAACAGGATGGTGGCTTGCGAAACGTCTGGACGGGTCTGGCACTGGTTGGGCGCCTGCCGCATACCTTGAAGAGGTCAAACATGCCCCTCCACCACCACCGCCACCACCGGCTGTGGCATCACGACCGGCCCCGCCCTCTGCTCCCAATGGCACAGGTGCTGTGAAATCCAAACCGGCTCCACCCGCTCCTCCAGCCAAACGTCCTGCAGGACGGAAGCCTGCGCCCGCTACGCCCAGGGATAGCGGCTATGCTAATGGCGCTAACAGCGAAACGTCGAGGTATGTTCAATCCGTCAATCACGTAGCTGCAAACTTCCCAGTGCTGACATTTCACAGTGGTGCCGGCACACCGCAGAGCCAAGGAGGCGGCGGTCTCGCCGGTGGCCTTGCAGAGGCTCTCCGCGCAAGGTCCAAGGCCATGAACCGCGACGATGCCGGTGACGACTGGTAGATCTGTTAGAAAATTTCGATCGATGCGCTGCGAGAATCTGCTTACTCGCTTTGCGTGGCGTCGTGGCGAAGAGGTCATATATACCACACTTCTTCTGCTGTTGGGGTCTCCTATCTTTTGTCCATATCATCCTGTAGCCCACATCATGACCTTCCTTTCCGAGAGCTTCTCTCGGGTGCGCTACGGTTAAATACCTTGTTTTTTGCGCAGTGTACTATCATTCAGGGAGCGAATTTATGAGTTTAGTATGGTACCGCAGACTGAATCTAGTGTGCTGACACATGATTTTGTTATGGCTATACTGGTAACGCCCTCATTAGAATCGTCCTTACGAGCAGCGGTTAGATTGTTCCTATTTCATTGTTGTGACTATCTTCTCTACCCATGGCGATGCAATACCAGCCCCTTGGCTGCTCAAGAGCGGTAGATACAGCAAAGCTCATCATGATATCTAATGGAGGGTGATAGCGCTTGTCTAGGATAGCCTCGAAAGCAGCCAATCGGTCACCTATGATGCCTTGACAGCACACGAGGACCTCTGTGCCACACTTTTCCAGTCAGAATGAAAGGGTGAGTAAATTCCGTAAGAGAGGAAAGCGCGAGCTCATCCGCCAGTCCCTTACACAGGTGAGAAGATGTCCTCCTCGACGACCTGGCCGGATCCTTCATGCAGGACCATCGCCTCCCTGCGACGCCTGCGCCGCTCGGCTTCCAGACTCTCCTCGCTGCGCTCACGCGAGTACACGGGCAGGTGGGCAGGCCGATCGACGGCTGGGTCTGCACCGGCCTGGAGCGGGTTGGAGACGTAAGTGAGGTCGGTCCAGTCGCCATCGTTGCCCCAGAAATAGTTGTCGTCCGGCTGGAAGATGGGGTTGGCGAAGTCGGCGTCGCGGCCGGTGTCCTGCACCAGCGCCACGCCGTCGCGTCCCAGTTGAACAGTAGCTGCAGCGCCCGCCTGGCCTGCTCGCGCTCCGCCTCCGTCAGGTCCGCATTGCTCTGCTCGCGCTGCGTCTGCGCCCGCACTGACGCCCGTCCGCGCATGCACTGCCCTACGAGAATCGTGATCGCCGCGTTGCGGATATCCGGGTTCGGATGCTCTGTCAATGCGGCCAGCGTCCTCACCGTGATGGCTGTGTGGAAACGTTGTGTGGTTAGCTTTTGCCGAGCTTGGGTTGGGTTGGATTTGGTTGCTGGAACAGTGAGTTCTAGGACGGCAATTCTGCTTACTCACAATTCTCGAGGCCATCATCAGACTTCTCCTCCTGCGAAGGCAGATGAGGATTCTCCACCCTCGTCAGGCGCATCACGTCGCGGATTGCATATTGAAGTCCCTTGGCGGCGGCGAAGAAGAACACCCCAGCCGCTAGCCACAGGTATCGGTCATGGATGTGGAAGGCCATAGGTGTTGTTATCGTTGATGCAAGGGGTCATGTTGGAGGCTGGCAAGTAGAGCTGAGAGGCAACATCTCGTTCATTTCATGTTTTATATAAAAACCCACTACATGTCTGGCAGTGAAAGCTGTCGGGGCCAGCACATGAAGATGAAGCTATTGCCACGCGCAAAGCTGCCAAAGGCGGACTAGCGCAAGGCAACTTCATGCCCGCCAAGATTTCATTGTCTCCAGAAAAAAGTTACCTTCCTTACATCTCGAATGTCGGCAGCCGATTGAGGAGGACGAATTGCTTTGCGGTCCACCAGGCATTGCGAACATCAGCAGCTATGCCGCCTTCCCAGCTCAAACGTTTGAAGTCCTCTCTGCGCGAGCAGGGTATCACTGGACCACAGAAAAACAAGAAGCAAAAGAAAGCCGCGGCAAACTCCAAAGATGGCGCTGCTAGGGTCCAGCGAAGTGCCGCGTTGCAGCAGATCCGAGATTCCTTCAACCCGTTCGAACTAAGACAACCCTCGCGACCAGCTAAGTTCGAGAGCGCAACGCAAGGTGGGAGGAAGACTTACAAGGATGTCTTGCACCGCCCTGGTGTGTCGAAATCTGCCGGCGAAGAAGCGCGGAGAGCTACACTACTGCCAGAATTGCAGAGGAGGAACAAAGTCGGAGGTCTGATCGATCGCCGATTAGGAGAGGAAGATGTCTCGCTCACTGCCGAGGAGAAGGCTCTGCAGCGGTTTGCTTCAGAGAAGAGCCGCCGGAGGGGAAATGTGTTCGACCTAGAGGCGAGTGATGATGACGACCGTGGTGGCCTGTCCACGCTCACCCACGGTGGACGAAGCATCTTCGACGACTACCAAGACGATGACGAAGTGCGCGATGGAAGCGAAAGTGATGACGGCGCACTGTTCCATAAGAAACGCCGCCGAAGTGATGCGGATGAAGAAGAGGAGGTAGAAGAGGTCCCCGGACTGGAAGAGGTTGAAGGCCAACCTGAACGGAAGAAGACCAAGAGTGAGGTCATGAAAGAGGTCGTTGCGAAATCGAAACTGCATAAGTACGAGAGACAGAAGACGAAGGAGGACGACGATGACATCCGAGCAGAGCTTGATGCTGGCCTTCAAGACATGCTTGGATTACTCAATGGCTACAAACCCGCCCCACCGCCACCAAAGCCGGTCGAGCCGACATCCGCCAGTGGCCCGGCTACAACAAACCCTGACAGACAGGCGCTGATTGATGGTGCGGATCGCATCAAGGCCGATCGAGAGTACGACGTTCGGTTGAGACAATTAGCACAGGATACCAGAGCGAAACCTTCAGAGCGTTCTAAGACAGCAGAAGAGAAAGCCGAGGAAGAAGCCGAGCGCCTGAAATCGCTCGAAGATCGTCGATTGAAGCGCATGAAGGGCGAGAGGGTAGATGACGATGATGATACAGCCGAACCTGATGGAAAAGCCGATCAGTCCGCACCACTTGAATCCCCTGGTGACGAAGAAGAAGAAATTGACACGGCTGCCGAGTTTGGACTGGCGAGCTCTCTGAACCGACCAGAACAAAACAAACCGCTTGTGCTGGATGACGAGGACGAGTTCGATGTCGACGAAGACCTGATCGCAAGCCAATCTGATATTGGCCTGAGTGATTCTGGATCTGAGGCGAGCAGTGATGACTCGGAAGGTGAGGATGCGGAAAATCAAGGTGACCAAGAAGAAGAAGATGAGTTCGTTAGGGGCATACTTGGAGGTCCTACTGGAGGGAACGCTGTGAGCCTGGGATCAGTGGAAACGCCTGCCGAGGCCAGCAAGAAGCTTGCCTTCACCTACCCTTGCCCTCGTTCGCACGAAGAGTTTCTAGATGTGATCAAAGACACTGCGGAAAGCGACATCCCAACGGTGGTGCAACGCATCCGAGCTCTTTACCACCCTTCGATTGCTGCCTCCAACAAAGAAGCAATGTCTGATTTTGCGGCCGTCCTTGTTGACCACATTGCATACATGGGCGCTGAAAAGCAGTCGATGCGTGTGATCGAGCAGCTGATTCGCCATCTTCACTCCCTTTCCCGTACTTATGCCAACCAGATTGCAACCGCGATGCGTCAACACCTGTCGAACTGGAATCAGAGGGGAACGGTCAATCCAGGTGATCTCATCGTTCTCCTGGCCATCAGCTCGATATACCCCACCAGTGACCATTTCCACCAGGTCGTGACTCCTGCAATCACCATGATGGCCCGTCATCTTGCCCTAAACGAACCTTCTGCCGAGAATCTGAACGCTCTACGGATTGGCGCCTATATTACTGCGCTGTGCCTGAAATACCAATCCTTCAGCAAGAGATATATACCCGAAGCCGTGAGGTATAATCTGAAAGTGATCCGTCTGCAGGACCTCAGTGACGACGAGATGCAGCCTCATCTTGAGAATCTTGTGACTATGGCAGATTTGTGGAAGGAAAAGACTGCATTCATCGACATCTTCTCTTCCTTCGTTCCGGAACTCAAAGCTCGTCCTACACGCAAGAAGTCCCTCACACACATTAAAATTCTACTTTCCCAGGCCAAATTCCGGCGAAGACCACTCGAACTTCACAACCACAAGCTTCTCCCTATCCGCACTGTGGTGCCGAAGTTCGAAGATGCCTACAACCCTGACAAGCATTACGATCCCGACAAGGAACGAAGCGAGGCCAAACGTCTGCAGAAGGAATACAAGAGAGAGCGCAAGGGTGCCCTGCGTGAGCTCAGGAAGGACGCCAACTTCGTCGCTAGAGAACAACTCAAGGAGAAGAAGGAGAAGGACGCAGAGTACGAGCGGAAATACCGTCGGCTGGTTGCTGAGGTGCAAGGAGAAGAAGGCCATGCTGCTAATGAATATGCGCGAGAGAAGGAGAGGAGGAAGAGAGCCAAATGATCCCAACACAATATGTACAGAGCCTAGCATCCGAAAACTACTCCCGTTGATGATCAATGGGATCTCGCAACTGAAATCGTCGAATGTCTCCAATGCCTCCAATTGAACTTTTCTTTGTCCATAGTAATAGACTGCTCGTAGTAAATGCCTGATGACCTCGGCAATGTTTGAATGCGGTGAATGACGATATGATTAGTCATGGCAGATAAGAAATTTCAAGCCGGGTTGGGATATCGCTTATCGATATCACTATAGGCGTCTGACGTATAAGGTATATCCAGAAACAGACTAAACATGGTAAAGTACCTACCTAATCCATGTTCATCAATCCGCCAACCTTGTAGGTACCCTATTACCTGCCATCCTACTCGCCCACCTAACTATACACGGCTCCATGTGCCGCAATCGGCCCAGCATGTTGTCTGTATCTGTACCTGGCGGCGGTGCTCCTCTTGGAGGTAGGAAGTCGCCATGTCAGAAGCAAAGACTCCCCAACTCGCCGCTGGGTGACCAGCAATGTCGCCCTCGCTGCACACATCGAGGAACATACTTTCGACAGTGTCGAGAAGCAGCCCGGCCGGCCTGAAGCTCAGGCTGTTCCACCATTCCACCCGACGGCCCAACAGCGAGAATGAACGTCGAGAGCGTCACAAACGGCAGCCGACGACCGGCCTCACGACACCAGCACCGGAAGAATCCAGTCGACAGCCCAGCAAGAGCCCGTTCTACTTCGAGGCTGGCTATGCTGCCTGGGCAAAGAGGCACTCTCGTCCATTCCCGCCGCCCTTCTTCTCCCCTCCCAGCGGCAGCTTCAGCGATCCGCTGTCGACCCATGACAAGAGCAGGGATATGCGTCGCCATCCAGAGGTCAATGGGCAGATGATCCGCGGCGTCACAAACGGTGACGATGCCCTGATCGTCAGCGACAACCTCATAGGGTGCAATGATGGCGTCGGAGCCTGGGCCCAGAGAGAGCGAGGCCATGCGCCGCTCTGGAGTAGGCTCATGCTGCACTTCCTCGCAGTCGCTGCAGAGAAGGACGAGTATGGTGGGCATGGCCAGCCAGATCCGATCAGATACCTCAACGAGGCGTACAAGTTGACGAAAGATGCGCTCAGCGAGCCCAACGAGTGGTTCGGGACGACGACGACGGTCACAGCGCTCATGCACCACAGAAGCCCGTCAGAGCCGGTGCTGTATGTCACGCAACTGGGAGATAGCAAAGTGCTTGTGATCAGGCCCAGCGAGAACAGCGTGGTCTTCAGCACGGCGGAACAGTGGCACTACTTTGACTGCCCAAAGCAACTGGGTACCAACAGCCCGGACAGGCCAGATACAGTTGCAAAGCTGGATGTCGTAGACATCATGGAGGACGACATCGTGCTTGCTATGAGCGATGGTGTCACGGACAATCTGTGGGAGCACGAAATCAGCGAGAACGCCATCGCTAGCTTTGATAAGTGGAAGCAGAAGGCCGAGAATGGTGAGCATGAGAGCCATAGAGGGATCAAAGATGTCGTCGGCAGAGGTACCATAGCAGAAGCGATGAAGTACGTCGCCCAGGAACTGGTCATCGCCGCCAAAACCATTGCCGAGGATCCCTTCTCGGAGAGTCCGTTCATGGAACGCGCGATCGAGGAGGGTCTCGCTATTGAGGGTGGCAAGTTGGACGACATCTCTGTTGTTGCCGCCCTCTGTCGAAAGAGGAACCCTCAATGAAGCATTGTTGTAGTTGTTGTTGTTGTGGAAGGAAAGTCTTTACCCCCATCGTGTCTTGGTGGGCTTGTGTTACACTAACTAGCCTGAAAGGCGTTGAAATCGCCAGGTGTTATACATAACCATAATTGCATATATCAATCGGCGCTCGTTATGAAAGAGGCTGCATTGACCTGAATGTTACCAATTCAGCACATCCAGTAGCCCAGAGCTTCGTCATAACAGTCTTTGACATTTTAAGGATCGTCTATAAGTCGTAGTAAACCAGCCAAAACGGAACACAATACAGTTTGTATACGCCAGCTCCCAGTAATGTGCTGCATTAGCACGTGTTGCTGGACCAATAGATCTTGACCTGACGCAACTTGTAGATTCCCATGATCGGTCATGGGTTGGGGAATGTCGATACTTCATAGCGAAGGACGCTGCGGGCGGCAAGGACGAATATATTACAAGCATGCGATTGAATCTTCGGTCATGAGTGAAATAAGTACAATATCAGCCACACCTGTATGTCTACTCAACTTCCGCATCGTCATCGTCATCGCCACCAAAAGCAAACGAGAAACCCTCGGCAGTCGAGTCGTCATCGGCCTTTGTGAGTTCTTCCCACCTACTGCGGCCCAATATCCCCAGAGCCTCGAGCTGTTGCAGACCATCTTGCAGGGCTTCTGGGTCATGCTCTCGAAGCTTATCGACGAAAAGTTGATACGGATCTTCCACGTCCTCCTTGAAACCGGAGATAGATTGTTTCTGGTCACGCAAGAATTGCAGCACAGCGCCGATTCTTGCGCGTGGGACAAAATTCTGGGTGAGAGCGATGCTGGGCTCGAGGTTCAATACCAGATGGTACCATCCGCTCGGCACGTGCAGCACCTCGCCCTCGCTGCAGATCCCTTCCACACACCCTGGAGTCTTCCTGGCTTGTGCATGGAAACCCAGAAGCCACTCTGCGATGGACAGTGGGGATGTGACTTCGCTCTGGTCGTCCGATACGTAGACTCCTGGAGGTGATGGTAGGTTGGATGATGACGGAAACATGATCCAGTACTTGGACCCCTTGAGCACGGCGTTCCATGCAGACGTGGCATTTGGATCTTTATGGAAGGTACTACCGCTGCGTTCTGGACCAACAATCAGCCAGCGGTGGTCTGGTCTTTTGTCGTCGAGGACAGAGAACAGGTCAGACCCGAAACAAGTCGGTGGCCAGTATGCTGCTTCACTCGTTGGGGCTGGAGATACTGTCAGACCCATCTTCTCTGCAAAAGATCGGTCGAAGAGGTACAGCGGTGACTCGTCATTGCTGTTGTTCATATATTCAACGTAGGTCTTCAGAGGCCAATCAACCGCCTCTGCACGGAATGATACGTCTGCGTACTTTTCGAGCAGATGCTCTGTACTCCAAGACTTGTACACCGGCCATTGTTTGACAGGCTCTGTAAGGATGAAAGGCTGTGATACCCATTTCGAAGCGAATTCCTCATATGAAAGATCCTCAAGACGTGCAACTTGGTTTTGGATAGGGATGTTGGTGACGAAGGGTTCTAATGAGACGTGGGCGCAAAAGAAAGGCCTATGCAACGCATCTGAAAACAAGTCTGTGCAATCAACACTAGGTTCACGGATGCGAAGTTGAGACAGAAATGTAGAGCGCCAGGTCCCTTCCCATGAGAAGCCTGTCGGATGTGACCTACCGTCGAATACTTAGCATGTTGCCAAGCTAGAAAATCATACAATACTTCATGCATGACTTTGACATTGACTTGACTTACTCCACAAACAGGGCACGCCACAGCTCCTCATTCCGTGTGAAGGCATGTAACGCCTTACATGTGCTACCAAGGCGCAGGAGTGTGCTCGCATCGAAGCCCTCCAACAGATTCACAAGCAGCTCCTCCGGCAGAAGCGCAAACGATCCGCATGCTCGCTTCAGATCGCGTGAGGCCGTGAGGGCGTTACCAGACGGTCTGACTCCCAGGGGATGCCGCTTCACATAGCTGCTATCAGACGACGTTTCTAACGATCCACGTGCGACGTCGTCAACCTTCTGCTTCTTCAGCGGTGGGGCATCGTGTCCAGATACGGCTGAAGGATCCTGTGACTCGTATGGAGTCGTGATTGGAAGAGTCATCGTGAGTAACACGGCCTTGCACTCGATGGAGCGTCAGATCGACAACAACGAGGCCTCGAGACGAGACGAGACGAGACGCAGACCGATAATGGCTATGTTAGAGAGTGCGTTTGATTTCACTGTGTTATGACTCGTGTAATGGACACCAGCCAGCAGGCGACGAATGGGTTGGCCGTTGATATTGAATTAGCCGCTTTTGCGAAGTGCATATGCAGAACGTCGGCCGTCGCAATGTAACTCGAGAGTTGGAACTGGGCTCTGTCGCCGGGAGTGACCCCATCCTGGTCCAAAAATGAGTTACTTACCTTCTTTGAGTGGGCAGTGGCAAGGCGCGCACGGGCCACAAATCCAAAAAAATTATCCACGCTTCTGGTCCTTAAGCCTGCAGCACGCACGGCTTTTCCTCCCCTCTTTCAACGCCACACAAATTCAACCCTCTACACATTAACACCACCAACAACAAAAACCTGTAATACTCTCATTCTCTTGAGAGTTTTTGGTGCCTGGTCATAATCCCACGCACCCCTTCCCAAGAGACCAGCGGCGACGTCTATATCGGACTTTGCCCCTCCCAACGCACACCGGCATTTTCACGCTCGCTGCGCAGAAGCAAGTGAGCGACTACCACATCAACCGCAATCATGGCTGACAAGGGACTGGAGGACATCGAGGCGAGTAAGTACAGCCCACCAGCTATGCGTGCATGGTCTGCATGCGTTTGCAGCGCCGTTGTGGCGACGACCGTTGTTATCGTCGCTGTGGTCGTGCGCCGCGCATCGTGAACACAGCAAAAGTGGGGTGAACAACATGGCTAACAACTTGGACCTACAGCTCAGATCGAGTCCAACTACGATGAGACCACCGACTCTTTCGATGCGATGGCCCTGAAGAGCGAGCTCCTGCGTGGAGTCTACGCTTACGGTTTCGAGCGTCCTTCCGCCATCCAGCAGCGCGCTATCATGCCCGTTATCAAGGGTAAGTCGATTCCAGCAAGAGTTTGATGAATACTGCGATTTCTTGGACATGTGCTTACACTCTTTCAAGGCTCCGATGTCATCGCTCAGGCCCAGTCAGGAACTGGCAAGACCGCCACTTTCTCCATCGCTGCCCTTCAGAAGCTCGACCCTAACGTCAAGGCTTGCCAGGCTCTGATCCTTGCCCCAACCCGTGAGCTTGCCCAGCAGATCCAGAAGGTCGTTGTCGCTATCGGCGACTTCATGAACGTTGAGTGCCACGCCTGTATCGGTGGTACCAGCGTCCGCGAGGACATGAAGGCTCTGCAGGACGGCCCCCAGGTCGTCGTTGGTACCCCTGGTCGTGTCCAGGACATGATCCAGCGTCGTGTGCTCAAGACCGACAGCATGAAGATGTTCATCCTCGACGAGGCCGACGAGATGCTGTCCCGTGGTTTCACCGAGCAGATCTACGACATCTTCCAGCTCCTGCCCCAGAGCACCCAGGTCGTCCTGCTTTCCGCCACCATGCCACAGGACGTTCTCGAGGTCACCACCAAGTTCATGCGTGACCCAGTCCGCATCCTCGTCAAGAAGGATGAGCTTACCCTTGAAGGTATCAAGCAGTTCTACATCGCTGTCGAGAAGGAGGACTGGAAGCTCGACACCCTGTCCGACTTGTACGAGACCGTCACCATCACCCAGGCCGTCATCTTCTGCAACACCCGCAGAAAGGTCGACTGGCTCACCGACAAGCTGTCTGCCCGTGACTTCACCGTCTCTGCCATGCACGGTGACATGGACCAGACCCAGCGTGATCTGATCATGAAGGAGTTCCGTTCCGGTTCCTCCCGTGTGCTGATCGCCACTGACCTGTTGGCCCGTGGTATCGATGTCCAGCAGGTTTCCCTGGTCATCAACTACGATCTGCCAGCCAACCGCGAGAACTACATTCACCGTATCGGTCGTGGTGGCCGTTTCGGTCGTAAGGGTGTTGCCATCAACTTCGTCACTGCTGATGACGTCCGTATGATGCGTGAGATCGAGCAGTTCTACAGCACCCAGATCGAGGAGATGCCAATGAACGTTGCCGGTAAGTACAGACCCAACAAATCTGGCAGTTGCATATCATCACAGCTTACTGACAATCTTTCCAGACCTGATCTAAACGTGAAATCTTCACCACCTACATTCTGTTATCGCCTTCGTTCGACTGGGATCTTTAAACCCCTGGTGGGGTATGGTATCGCAGCTGGACTGTGGGGGATATGACTGACATGAGGACTCTTGCCATGACCGCCACGGCGCCTGGCTTGCAGACGGCAAGCCAAGAGGCGTATAATTGCGGCATACATGCATATGCTCTTGGGCGTTCATGCAAAAGCGGGAGACATACCAAAATTGCTGGTTTTTATGCGGCTAGAAGGGATCGCAAGGTGCAGTACGATACTTGCGCTCAAAATGTGTTTAGTGTTTACATCTGCACTGTGATTTTGATGAACTTTCGAACCTTTTCATCCTATTTCACCGTCTCTTTGTGCCCTCTCCCGTGGTTCCACGACCGTAGTCTACGGTACTAGTTTCGCTTGTGTTAGTACACTAGCAAGACTAGTTATGCCACGGTTGAGCCTCACGCACATGCGGCTGCAACGATTACACGGAGTGCAATGCTGTACAGGAGACATGGTAGCGATATATAGCCAGGTATCAATCACGGGAAGGTGCATGGTGCGACTGCATGCTCCTTCCCTTGCGAACAGCAGTACTGGAAGGCATCAACACTTCGATTCTGCCCGTTGCCTCACACTTGACTCGATCTTCATCTTCAATTGTTCTCCCTCAACTTCTTTTCTCCAGAGTGCCGACTTCCGCTGAATCGAAAGATCGGGTGCCAGTGTAGGCCGCGAGGTCTCATCGCACAACACAGCACGCAGCGAGCGCAGCGGCGTGACGCGGAGATGCCTCAGGCTGCAAAGAAACAACAGTCCCCGAGCGAGTTACTCTGGGCATACCAAATCAAACGCGAGCACGCGTACCTCATGAACCGCGTGAAGGACGTCGAGACATTATCAAGCAGGAACGAACAGCAGGTCAAGGATACAACAGCTGCACTCCAACATGTTCAATCCGATCAAATCCCAGGTCTGACTCAGCAGATCCAGGAGCTTGGACATACGGTCCAGGGCGCCGAACAGAACACCGTTAACAGAATGGACTCCCTCCAGGCGCAAAGTGAAACCCTCGCGCTCAAGGTATCTGAGCTCGGCGACATGAACGCAAAAGCAGAAGAAGTGCGTAGAGTCGATGCTGAGGAACGTAAGAACATGAAGGCTCGCGTCGACGAGCTCGACGTCAATCTGACCCGTTATGTGGCGTCACTGGAGAATCTCAAACAGACCATCAACGATCAGCAGGCTGACAGTATGGCTGCGGTGATCGATAATTTGCATCGTGAGATCAAACAACGCGATTCCAGACTGGAAGACTACTTCTCGAAAATGCAAATTCTGCAAGAGGCCAACGAGATGCTGACCACCGCGACCCGGGACAATGCGCGGAAGCTCAAGGAGACTGAAGAACACATGGCTAGGATGCGCGCCGAGAAGGCGCGCATTGCCGCCAGAGAGCGACAGTCGCTACAGTACAGGCAGTCTCAGTCAAATGCAAACACCGTCTCCAAAGCGAGCGTGAAACATAGGACTACGGCACCCAAGGAGCCTCAAGTTCCACCTACACAGCCAAAGCGTCGCGGTCGCCCCCCAAAGAACCCTATCGCCCATGCTCAGAAAGCGCGTGACAATCTCCTCAAAGCTGTGAAAAGTCCCACTTCGAACAGTCGTCCCAAATCCGAAGTCCAAGCCATGGATGGACCTGAGTCTGAAGACAACGAAGACGCGGTCGTCACTTTCTTGGTTCGCAAGGATGGTACGACTGAGCGACCCAAAGGGACGGCTTGCAAGGCCTGCGCAAGGGCACATGTAGGCGACACGAAAATTCTCAAAGACACAGGACAACGCTGACAACACCACAGAAACGATGCTTCCACGGCTTCACCGAGGAGGACATTCAAGCCTCTCGAAAGCGCGCCAAACCAGGTATGAAACCTGCAAGGAAATCTGGCGACTTGTCTCAACGCGAGCCGAAGTCAAAACCGCTGCCAAAGCCACAGCCGCAGCCTCAACCGAAGTCAGAAGTTCCACAGGCTCTACAGGCACCAGCACCACCCAGGCCTAGGCTATCTGCCAGTTCCAGCTTACCCCCTGACAAGCACATTGTCTCCACTCACAAACGATGGGTGTACGTGGAGGAACAGATCGAAAGCTCAGATTCAGATAGTGAGAGAGAAGGGTCTAATGCTAGCGATGGCGAGGCAGGAGAGCAAAGGTAGTACAGTCAGCCCCTGGCATATCTCTACGTGCTTTACTGACCTATGATAGAACGGCGCGCCGGAAGAAGAGAAAGAGCGAGGCTCAACGTCTTGCCGCAGAGATGAAGCGTGCGGGCATCGACCCTGAAGCCTCAGCACGTAAACGTCCGGCTCGCTCAGAGACCCGAGAAGTAGCACCAATCGTGAGCAGGAAGCGAAAGGCTGAAGACGGGCCAAAACGACCTCGTGGGAGGCCTAGGAAGCACCCCAGGATCGAACCCGATACCAAAGCCGTAACCGACCTACCTCAACAACAAGATGTGCAGGCTCAGCTTGCAGAAGAGATGCGTGAGACTCTTCCTCCCAATCCCCCGAATCCTCCCACGACAGAGGACCCAAGCAGAAGTGTCTAAAAAGGCGATCATCCTATCGCTTGCGGAACCTCTCGTGGGTGTGTAAAGTTTTACTATGTGAACCGACAGCGGATCCCTAGTGCTCAATGCGCGCTCTCGCTTTCCTGGCAGACTACGTGGTGTGTAAGATTTGGTGTATTCACATGGAGCTTCAGGCTTTTTCCAGAGGCACAGCCGTTGCGAAACGATTTTGAGGCAGATTACATTATGCGCGGCCCACACGAGCAGATAAGGAACCGGGGCCAATTTTCTTCGTGTGTATGTAGCTTTATACAAATAATAGGGACGACTCAAAGCAGAGAGATCAAGTCTCCTTGAACTCGTACCTGCCCCCACGGTCCTTGACATCCACCTTGATCCTCGCATCCTCAATTTCACGACCATCGACGCTGATGCCAGCCTCCATGACATCTCCCGAGTGCACAGGGCCGACACCCTTGGGCGTGCCGGTCAGGACGATGTCGCCCTTCTCGAGGGTCATGACGCGGCTGATGTCGGCGAGCTGGCGGGGGATGCGGAAGAGCATGAGGTCGGTCCTGTCGCGCTGCTTGTGCTGGCCATTGACAGTGAGCCAGAGCTCGGCGTTGTGGGGGTCCNTTGAGGATGGATTTGGAGATGGGCCCACCGACGGGCAGGAAGGTATCGAAGCCCTTGGCGATGCTCCAGGGGAGACCCTTGCGCTTGGCCTCGTCCTGAACGTCGCGCGCCGTCATGTCGATCG
>LSHF01000119.1:0-72441 GCA_001660795.1 Leptoxyphium fumago
GGTGTTGTCGTCGTCGTCGGCGTCGTGTCGTGGAAGCAGGAGGGGTAGCAACAGTGGTGGTGGTGGTGGTGGTGAGGTATGACGGCGGCAAGAGCTCCCCTCGGGTATCGCCTTCGCCTTCACCTTCACCCACGCATTCACCTCATTGACTGCCTGAGGCCTCGATCACTCCAAGCTGTGTCTGGAGCTGTGAGCTGTGCAAGCTTGGCGATAGCTCCGTCGGCAGGAGAGGTACTGGCAGCTGGAGCTCGAGCTGGTGCTGGTGCTTGAGAGGGAGCAGATGGTGGTGGGTGGCGAATGCGGTAATGTTTTCGCCCGTCTCTTGTCCTGGGAGCTGACTGCAGGCGGGTTCGAAGAGCGAAGATAAGTGAGAAGATAGACGACAGAGTATTGTGAGAGGAAAAAGGCTTGTAAATGAATGGTATGGCACCACAGCAGAATAACAGCCAGTCAGGCAGTCAGACAACCCCTCCCTCTCGCTCTCTCGCTCTCTCTCTCTATCGCTCTCTTCGCTATCGGACGCGGGGCTCTTCTCTGTCTGCTGCGGTGCGTTTCTGCCTGAGGCTGCAAACTTTTCTCTGCGTCACCCGCCCAATCGTCCGTCGCTACCTACCTAGGTAGATTAGGTATGCGTGCCCAGGTGGTTAGGTATCTGCGTGATGGCTGACTGTACCATGTCATTCTTCGTAAGCCATACCGGAAACATCCTCGAGATTTGAAACAAAGAAGCGAAGAATGGAGACCATGGTATGTATTGCATTTCATGTCTGAGCCGTCAGTATCACATCACTTCGCGATACATGAGGTGGCTTTTCATACGCCACACGCTTGGTATCAATCAACCAGACCATAATTGGAGGCACTCTTCTTCCAGCTCTCGGCTCATCTTCTTCCTCCCCTCACATAGAGGCTCGCATTTGCTTCCAAGAGCAACGCAACCCATATCCACGTCCATGGTCATGCCAAGATACTGTGAGGCAAACGCCCAGTCCGAGAACATAGCCCTTCACGCCTCCGAAGCCGGATGTGGTGCAAATAGGAGGAGGTCGAGAGGATCCATTGGCGTCGTCATCGTCGTGGTCGTCGGCCTGCCACACACCTCTGCCTGACGGCTGCTGGTTGCCGTTTCGTGACCGTCGGCGTAAGCATTAGCACGATCGTGAGTAGAATCACGCCTGGGACCTCATGCAATGCGACGCGACGCGAACGGTAAGGGCAGGCCAGCCATCACTTCACACATCACAAACCATCAACCAGTCGGACGAAACAGGTCGTGGAGGGAGGGTTGATGGTTTGTCCGAATTCACACGGCCATCCCTTTCCTTTTCTATCCAAGAGCAATTAATAGCCATCAGGCGTGTGCACGTCCCGCGGCCGCAACCACGAGCCGTAAACTGACCGTATAAGCATAGGTAAGCGATGCTTTGCGCTGATTGCAGGAACTGCACGAATCGAGGGTTCTTCTCGGACCGTGCCGTTCTGCGCCCCTCGCCTCATCCTGCCCGCTGGTCTTCACAGTTTATCAGAACCACCTACGGCTCGTTACACGGCAGACGCATAACGACCTCGTGCAACGCTTTGAACTCACACACCCTGCCAGTTTCTATCAGTAGCCTACCGACTGACGCCGGCCTGTTCGTGATGGGAAGCAACCGCACTGGCCTGGAGCACACGCTGGTGATACCATCCAGTGAAAAACGGCTGTCTTCCACTCTTTGCCCAGCCCAATCCACCCATGGATCAGACCGAAGGGGGTCTCCCAAGTCGTTCGCCCAACATCCAATCTCCTCCCCTCGTCCGAAAGAATATCATTGCAATCAAATCTCTGGATGAGTGAACCTTTGGATACCCTTCCCCCTTTGGTTTCAATCGAGACTCCGAACCCTTCCCATGTGTCGCACATATCCAGAGCATTGTTCCTCGCGAGAGGGTAGACAGTGCTACCATGGTCCAGTCGGTCATATCATCCCATGTCTTGACATGCCATGCAACAGTCTTAAGGTGTGGAATGTCCACCAGCCGAGTCTAAAAATGACAGCCCCCAACCCACATCGAACGAGCGTCGGTGGGCAGGTAGGTAAGGTAAGGTAAGGTAAGGTGAGGCAGGTGCTTGGGTATCTTTTCAACTTGATCAATCTTCTGCAACATGGCCCTACATGTCCAGAAATTGAACGGTGATTCCACTTTTCTGCTGACTTTCGCTCCGGCATTCGCCCCAACTCAACACGCGCGAAAGTTCCCAGGCTCCTTCACGATCCTCGTCGACCCCTGGTTACGAGAGCCATCGACAGTTCTACTTCCTCGCTTCCAGACAACAAGCCCAGTGAGTGGGTGCAGTGTGGCATCGCTGGCCGACATCTACCCACCGCCGGACCTGATCATCATCAGCCAGGACAAGTCGGATCACTGCCACAGGGAGACACTGTGCACTCTACCCGCAGACGGCCAGGTGCCCATCGTTGCAACGCCGGCGGCGGCGAAGAAGATCCTCTCTTGGAATCACTTCGTCCCTGGGAATGTCCACGCTCTGCACCCGTTCCGTGGCAGTCGCAGCGACGAGCTCGTCCACCGCATCCCCATCGCGCCTTACTCCACCAGCAGCGCTGCCGGAGAGGTCACCATCGCCAACATCGCCACCAGGCTTGACCTCACCCGTCTACACAACGCCATAGGCATCACCTATAGACCTCCAGGGACGGCCCTTCGCACCCGCCAGGGCAGCTACGTCGACTTGAAATCACTGCACGCACAACCACGGACACCTCGGTCACGTCTATCAGACCAGACCCTAAATGCCTCCTCTCGATTCAGCAAACCGCACCGGCCACGGTCCAGCCCTTTGATCCCGAACGTCTTCTCATCCGGGCGTGACTCACACCTGTCGATGGATACGTGCGAGAAGATGTCCATCTACCAGGCGCTACGGGTGGACTCGGCCACGCCTGTGACGATGTCATCCACCTGCAAGACAGGCCTGGATGCGATGTCAATCTCGGTACAACAGTCCGAGCCAGAAACAGAGCCAGAGTCAGAACCACCCAGCCTACCCAAGCCCTTCAGCGTGATCTACACGCCGCACGGCGCGTCGCCGCGCACGCTGCGATCGTACGTGGAACGGCACCTGCGCCCGCACGACGGCCTGCCGCTCGACGCGCTCTTCCACAGCGTCAACCTCGAGCGCAAGCCGCGCCTGCTGGGTGGCGCCATCAACCACAACGGCGCGCCCGCCGGTGCCAAACTGGCTCGTCGCCTGCACGCGCGCCACTGGGTCGGCGCCCACGACAAAGACGAGGTCAAGCCTAAGTCCAAGCCCAAGCGCACCTGGCCCGGCCTCTGTCTGCGCAGCCGCCGCTTCGCTAAGCATCAGGTTGAGGGCCTTGTCGCCGTCGCGCCCCAGGTTACCCACGTGCATCTCCTACCCGCCGGTGCTCGTGTCCGCCTGGCTGCTGAGGAGACTTCCTGATGGATGCACTGCAATGACGCAGATCTTATGTATACCCTGAAATGAAGCGAGACCGAGTGGCAAGTTTCATAGCGATCACCAGCCAAAGCCGGTCCATCCCATCCCCTACAGCCTGCAGCATCGTTCACGTAGGCTCGCACTCGATGCACGTGTAATGAATAGTAGCAGTTCCGTGCTGTGTCGAAACGCCAGGACACGTGCGGTGTGATGTAGGAGCTTCCACCGGTGGCAGGTCTATGCGAATAGCCAGACAGACCACAGGATGCCCCGCGCCGTAGGCATGGCGTGGGTGAGGATCTAGCCATACACGACCCCTGGGTTTGGATTAAGATAGACCCTCCGTCCAGCCATTTCTCTTGGAAATCGCTCCCGCTGATCGTACATAATGGCAATGTAATGCATTATCTAGGTATAGCATGGAAGAGAGATGAGCTCGTCATCCGCGATATCGGCCCGGGCCATTCGCCTATTGCCGACCCGTCCCGCTCTCATTCGCCACTCCAATGCTGTCGCTGGTCGGTCAAGCATTGGCCCAGATAGCTTAGGATGTCGCTCTTTACCTAGGTAGGTAGTCTGGGTGGTATGATTCTAGGAGAAGCATCAATATTCATGTTGCGATAAAGTCCAGACAAGTCAAATGCCAATATTGCTCAAATACTGGCTGATCTTGACTGGACCGTGAGAGCAAGGGGCTTCTCACCTGGTATATCAAAAAGAACGTCTGTCTGGGTAGGAGGGTATCTGCCATACTGTATATCTCTACCTATCTAGGAGGTATCTAGTCTATCTGTCTATCTCCCTCCATACTGTGAGATTTGCAATCCGCCGCGGGCTCTGACTGACTCTCTTAACGTTGCAGGTAGGTAGGTAGGTAGGTCGGTTGGGTATTGTACAGTGCGTTACCCTTCATCATACGTGACGTGTATATAGGTAGATGTTCTGCCCTGCCTCTACCCACACAAATAGCTGTTGCAGCAAACACTGTCGTCGCCACAGCGTACGGCATAACATTGTATAGGTAGACCCTGGATATCTGCGTAGATACCATCGGCAGTCAAGGCACACGATCACCCCCCATTGGCCGTGTCTGACCACCACCTACTTTTTTAATATTTACAAACCTCCCGACGGATCTATTCGAAATATCAGATTCACTCTTGACACTCCCACGTCGAATACGCTACCGTTCGATCTTGTGGTGGTGTTTCGCGCACTTCTGTTCGAGGACAAGAGGGTTTTAACTGTGGGGATTGTTGGGGTTGACGCTCATACTACCACTTACTTCCAACACCCACGGTCGCAACACTATGTCGCTGTATGAGGATGAGAAGTCTCCACAGCATGTCCTTCCCGCAGAGGACTACGCTGTCGAGGCTGGCGGTCTGCCCATCGACCCTGCGAAGGAGAGAAAGCTGCTTCGCAAGCTCGACCTGCATATCGTTCCCGTCGTCATGCTGCTATACTGCTTGAGTTTCCTGGTATGCTTTCCTCTCGGTCACGAAATGACCCATTCAATGCTACCAGAGCGTTTTGCTTGCGAATGTGCAGCTGATCCGTCTTCTTGCTTCCATAGGACAGAGTCAACATCGGTATGGTGACCAACCCGAAGAAATATCAACTGCTCTTCGTCTCGTTCCGCTTCATGATTTGCAAGCTTTGATCCTTGGGGACAATTCACTGATCGATTATTACACATTTAGGAAATGCAAAGCTGTACGGGATGGAAGCCGACCTGGGCATCACAGACACGCAATTCCAGACCGCCGTCAGCATCCTGTTCGTCACCTACCTGCTGTCCGAACTGCCCTCCAACTTGATCCTCAAGCACTACGTCCGGCCCTCGCGCTGGATCGCCTCCATCACGACCGCCTGGGGCATCATCGCCACCCTGACCGGCATCGTGCAGAACTACGGCGGCCTGGTCACCTGTAGATTGCTTCTGGGTCTGGTAGAGGGAGGCCTGTTTCCTGGTATGTATTCCTGCAATACCTGAACTGCACTTCTATCGTCTCGTTTCGTTTTGTAGCTAATCGCTTGTCTAGGTTGCGCCATCTACCTCACCTTCTTCTACACCAAGCGCGAGCTGGCTCTGCGCATTGGCTATTTGTTCGTCAGTGCCGCCATTTCCGGCGCCGTGGGTGGACTTCTTGCATATGGTTCGCCATCCACCACCCTGCTCCCCTTGGTTTGCTTCCTTCTCTATCAATTTATGTGAGCTAACCGGTCCTAGGTATTGGATACATGGATGGCGTTGCCGGTCTGAGCGGCTGGCGCTGGATCATGATCATCGAGGGTCTGCCCACTTTCGTCCTCGGCGTGTCCTGTTGGTGGCTGCTTGCAGATGATCCAGAGACGGCTTACTACCTCAACGCCGAGGAGCGTGAGATCATCGCCACCAGAAGTGCAGCGGAAATGGGAAAGACAGACGCTTTCGACTGGGCGGATGCCATCAAGGGCCTCAAGGATTGGAAGATCTGGGCTTTCTGTGCTGGCCAGTTTTGTAAGTTCTTGGAAGCCTTGAGATCTGCAGTCGATTTGGGAGGAAGCAGTGCTGACAGCGTCTCTCGTATGTACTTCAGGCCAGGATACGGCTCTGTACGGCTACAGCACTTTCCTACCGACCATCATCAAGGGCATCAGACCGCAATCGAGCACCGCCATCGTCCAGGTACGTTGTGCCAAAACGTCGACCATGTTTGAGAGAATGGCAAAACTGACGTGAGAGGGACAGGTCCTCACAATTCCCTGCTACGCCGTCGGTGCAATAAGTTACATGTCTGCGGCACGATTCAGCGACTGGAGCCAGAGCCGCGGCGTCGTCACTTGCACCTTTGTGGCACTCAACGTCGTTGGCTACGCCCTGCTCATCTCTGACAGCTCCAGCAGCGTGCACTACGCCGGCTGCTTCATCGTCGCCATGGGCCTCTATGTCAGCGTCGGCATCCCGCTCGCCTGGCTGCCCAGCAACAACCCGCGTTATGGCAAGCGCACGACGGCCACCGGTCTGCAGCTGACCATTGGCAATTCCAGCGGCATCATGGCCAGTTTCGTAAGTAACGACCCATATTAAGTACCCAAACGTCAACACATCGGCTGATAAACTTTCGCTTCTCAACAGCTCTACCCGAAGTCGGAGGGCCCGCGCTACATCAGAGGCCACGCGGTCACCATGTCGCTCGTTGGCTTCGGCTGTCTGATCTATGCCGCTCTCACGTTCTACTTTTCCTGGGAGAA
Organism: Leptoxyphium fumago; assembly: GCA_001660795.1. Taxonomy (NCBI): domain Eukaryota; kingdom Fungi; phylum Ascomycota; class Dothideomycetes; order Capnodiales; family Capnodiaceae; genus Leptoxyphium; species Leptoxyphium fumago. Next base: position 6,698 of record LSHF01000119.1, read on the forward strand.
CAAGCAGAGGCGTGAGGGCAAGAGGGATCACCGCATCGCGAACTTAACCGAGCAGGAGATCCTCGATCTGGGTGATGAGAACCCAAGATTCGTCCTCGCTAGATAAGACCAAGTAGCTCTGAGCACAGCAAGTGTTTGTACATGAATGCCAAGACCTTTATCATGACCGCATAGTCGACCTTTGCAGCAACGAACGATAGGTAATAGGATGGTCTGAACAAAGAATGTGACCACATTACACTGCTCAATCCCATGCACAAGAACAATCCCGTAAAGCCGAAATCCGTACCTCCCATGGCCCACAACTGAAACAGAGGTCTGGAGCTTCCGACCTGGGGCCTGTCAAACGGTGTCGATAGCCAATCATAACCTTTGGTGGAAGCGGATAAAGCGTGACGAGGATAGCAAGCCAGCCAGGGACCGGCACCGGGACGGGCACAGAGAGAGCGGGAGAAAAAATTAGAACTCCACCACCTCCAGGCTAGGTAAGATAGGTACGTATGGATACAGGTCGAAAAGACCATCAAACACTGATAAATAATAACACCTCGTGTTCGTCTCGTGTCGTCTCATTACATTCCACCTCATCGAATTCCGCCTCATCCCGTCTTATCTCTTGTTTCTGGCAACCAGTCACCATACAGTTGCTTTACTTCACCGCCATCTGACCGAGTCCAACCCGCTCTTTCTGTGCTGTATATCTGGGAGCTTTACTGCAAATTCCTGAACAGCAAGGTCTTACCCTGCGTATCCCGTACTTTGCAGTACCATACACAGTGCGCTGTTTCTGCTGCACGTCTGGAAGGCAAATCCCAACATTTGCCTCCCTTATTCGACTTCCCCTCTGAAAGCTTGGGAGAAGAATATAGAAACGGAAGAATGTCGTCAACCGAATTGACAGCTGAGGCCGTGGACGCCCGCGCAGAGTCGCCCGTGGCAGAGTCGCCCGCATCGCCCGTGAGAGAGTCGCGTGCCGGTGCCGATGCCACCAGGAACGACTACATAGGCAGGAGACCCTCGGATTCTGGCCGAGAGACAAAAAGAACTAGTCAGTCATCCACTCTTGGAGCCGCTTTGCATCTTTGCAGCTTTTCTTTTCCTATTTCCACTTCCACTGCCGTCGTTCATCAGGGACCGCGACTGGACCGAGTAAGGGCTACCATCGCTGGTCTTGACACATGTCACGTGCATTTCCATCAGACATCTCACTCCCGCGTACCCAGCATGAAATGACGAATCCCAGCCTTGTTTCTTGCCACCTCACGTACCCTCGAGATAGGGAGGGCGGGAGATCTTTGCTTGGAGCTGCAAAACCAGCTACCAACAGTCTCCTCCCCCAGACTTTGACAATTCGCTGCGAAGCCTTTCAACAAGGTCCTTGCACAAATGGCTGACACCGCTTTCTCGTCCACAACAGGGACCCAGACTCAATCGCTGCCACCGCCTACACTTCCCACTCTTGTGGCCGAACAGGCCAACCCAATCCCAGCTAGCGATAAGGACACCAAACGTCTGATCGTTGTCTTGTCCAATGCGAGCCTCGAGACCTACAAGGCTTCGCACGGTGGCCGCAATGGCGCCAAGGACGACAAGTACTCCCTGCTCAACAGTGACGAGCACATTGGTATCATGAGGAAAATGAACCGCGACATTAGTGATGCGCGTCCGGACATCACCCACCAGGTTGGTCAATAGATTCAAGATTCCCGCTCTGCTGTGAACCCGTACTAAACTACGCCTCAGTGTCTGCTCACGCTCCTAGATTCACCCATCAACAAAGCCGGCAAGCTGCAGATTTACATCCACACGGCAAAGGGTGTCCTGATCGAGGTCTCACCCACCGTGCGAATCCCGCGTACCTTCAAGCGGTTTGCAGGTCTGATGGTGCAGCTGCTGCACAAGCTGTCCATCCGCTCCACCCACTCGCAGGAGAAGCTCCTCAAGGTCATCAAGAACCCAATCACCGACCACCTCCCTCCCAACTGCCGCAAGGTCACTCTCTCCTTCGACGCCCCCGTCGTCAGGGTCAGGGACTACATCCAGGACCTGAGTCCCAAAGAGAGCATCTGCGTCTTCGTCGGCGCCATGGCCAAGGGTGAGGATACCTTCGCGGACCAGTTCAAGGACGACGCCATCAGTATTAGCAACTACAGCCTCAGTGCCAGTGTTGCTTGCAGTAAGTTCTGCCACGCTGCTGAGGACATTTGGGATATCATTTAGAAAGAAAAAAAGAAAATCCCCTTCCCAACTTCCTTGGTCTTCTCGATGCATTATTTGCACATGTTGGGCTGTGAGGAAAATGTATGAAAGTCGTGTTGAGGATTCTGTGACTTTTCTTTTTGGATATGATACGATACGATAGAGAATCCCAACAAATTAAACGACCGATCGGTTTGTTATTACTAGGCTCTGTATAGCGAGTGTTGCGGCAAAAATCTCACAATTCAACACATCTGCTTTTGGCGGCTTCATCTCTCAAAATGACCTAATCCATACGTCGACGAGACGAGACGAGACGATACAATACGAACAACACACGAGCATGGGCCGTTGGCGATCAGTCAACCCAATCACTACCTGCTCGCCCTTCCTGAAGTAGTGGCTCTGCTGGGAGTGAGCATCATCACAATGACCAATACATAGGCAATCTCTCGTACCATCCCATCCAGTCAAAAAATAAGACGAGTCCGGCAAAAGCCCTCCCTGCAGTGGCCGCAGCGCTGCAATGCTGCCCAGGTGCCTTGCCGTGACCCGCGCCACGTCTTACTGTACATACTTTACAGCCCGTTGTTCCCATCACGCATAACAAGTCAGAGATCACAGATCAGTCAGAGTAACATACGACAAAGCCCTACGTCCAGTCACCAATTCGCCCTCGCCTCGCTCATCTTGCATCGCATCGTCCCGTTCCTCTTTCCCTTTTCATATCTTTGTCTCCGTATTTATGTTGGGAATGGTGACAATGCAGCTTTGGTAGGTAGGTAGGTACATCTTGGTACTGTCTGCAGGTATTCTTCCGCGCGCTGGACTGTCGGTATGGCTTCCTGACTGGCGCGTGCGGTGCGGTGGATCTTCCCCCTGCGCATACAGTAGTAGGGGACAAATCATCGATCGCGACTTTCGGCAAGCTGATCACGACTTTAGTCTAGAGCGATGAGACGATGACATAAGCATTGTCTTTTCAACCTCACGTCACCGATTCTTCCTAGGTATCCAACTCATCTCTTACAACGACACATCTCCATGTCAATGCAAGATATCCCTTTGAATGGGCACCATATGTCTCGAAACCCTCCAGTGTCAGGGGAATGTTATCGATTTCAACACACAAGTCACGAATAGACGAGCATAGTCGGTCGCTATGCGCCTATCTCGTCCCTTGATGTCCTGTGCGTCGCCACCGCCAGCCAATCCCCGGATGTCTGATCTTTAGCTGCAGCGGCGCCCTGCAACGTGGACAAATGGGCGCTCCATCCCATCGCCGACCAGAAACATCTCTTCCCTTCTGGCCCAGTGGAGAGCCTTTCCCCCAATGGTTAGGACCGCCAAAGTCAGGACTGCTCAGAGACACTACTGACCCACTCTCCCGCCCCGGTTGGAATCTCCCGTCCGTCGACCAACCTCGTAGATCGTACAGTAGGACAGACGGGCTCACTCTTCCTCCACCGTCACTCATCATCCAGACGCTGCCGCGAGAGCCAAGGAATAGTACAGCAAAGCATTGCACAGCACACCACAGCACGGCGCAGCGTAGCGTACCTCAACATAGTGTAGCAGGCGAGAGTCGGTCGACATTCCCACATCGGCCTTGTGCTTGGGCGGCGCTTCTTTGCTGTATGCACTCTACAGTAGGTGGTACATCCTGTATGTCTGTAGGTATGAGTTTGGTAATGTCAGGACTGCTCATGTCAGGATAGTTCATGTCAGCCTGGATCTGATTCCTTTTTCGTTGATCGTACTCTCGCCCTCCATTTTTCCCACTTGCATATCTGCCCAAAGCCAGTGCTTGTACCTCTTCTATGCTTCAACGCCCTACTCTTGTTGCTACAGTATAATACTGTACCATCTGTATCTCCTGCAGCATCCTTACTTCTTCTCTGTTGCCTTTTACTACCTCCCATTGACATCACCAGGCATTCCCCTTCCTACATACCGACATACATACACCCCATAATTCCTCTGTCCGACTGAACTCGGACATATCCCTTCGTTACTACTTCCCTTAATATGCCGGTTTCCCACATTGGTCTCACGGTCTCTCACATTCCCTCTGCAACTTCTTTCTACCTTGCCACTCTTCAGCCTTTGGGCTACGGATATATTGGAACTCAGGCTGGTTCAGTCGGGCTTGGAATCAACAACGAGGCCGATTTCTTCCTCAGCCAGGAACAGAAAGGGTTTGTAGTGCTGTGGTCGATTGATCAGAGTTCAATGCTGACGTTTGACTAAGCACACGGATATCTCCCACCCATATCGCCTTCACTGCAGACAGTCGTGTTGCTGTGAGGGAGTGTTATACTGCCGCCCTTACTGCCGGTGGCATTCCAAGTGGTTCTCCATTGTCTCGCAACAGTGAATGTGAATGCTTCAATGCTGCCGTTTGTGACCTGGACGGCAACACAATCGAATTTATCTTCCGCGAGGGTGCGAGTGGAAGCGATCACCACCAGAGCGAAGGCCAACCTGCTTCGGTAAAAGGTGGTCGAATTGCTGCTTGGCAGAAGGATGTTGCCAACAGCAATCCCTTAGGTGACGACGTCCAATCTATCGCTAGCAAGACCTCCCAGGCCAAGTCAAGGACCCAGACAGTCATGGAGCTAGCTTCGACCACTTCAAAGACTGTCAAGTCGCCTTCAGTGTCAAATCCAGCAGCTGTGCCTGCGAAATCTGAGGCGGTCGTCAGCAGTGGTACTGGCAAGGCCATTCTTGGATCAATGATTGGTGCTGCTGCTGGAGCTGCTTTTGCGTATGCCATGTGCAAGACCGAATCGGACAATGCAAAGGAGGAGGCCGCCTTCAACAAGGCAATGGCCATGAGGGCTGTGGAACGCAGTGCGCCCCGGGCCATCACTCAGGGTGAGCGGCCAATGACCCGATCGGTTTCCGATGGTCCCAGCAGTACCGCCTCCAGACTTGCTCGCGAACTGGCCTTGCTGGAGGCTGCTCACGACAAACCTCACACCATGAAAGCCATTGAGATGGCTGGCTATGACGATGAAGAAGCCCAGAGGATCATCGCCGAGTTCGCTCAAAACCGCAACCGTCAGAATGCGCCCTCGAGAGCTCAGACATATAACGAGCACGACGGCTACAACGCTACCGTCGTCACCGCCAAAACCGGTCGCACTGCTCGCACTGTTCCCAGCCGCTCTCATACAATGCCGGATGATATGTCGCAGCTCATGCTTGACGACACCAGGAGTATGCTGTCCCGACGTAGCGAGCGTACTGCCACCGAACGTGCTCCCAGTGAGTATCCTGCCAGCGAAAAGACCGTGAGCGAACGTGCCCCTAGTGAGTACGCTGCGAGCGAGAGAGCCGTAAGCGAACGTGCGCCAAGCGAATACCCAAGATCTCACGCCTCAAGCCGAGACGATGGCAGCCTGAAGCGTCATGACAGCGCCATGAGCGTACGGTCTGGCCACACCAGGAAGTCGGACGATGCCGCTCGCTCCGAGGTTTCCAGACGTACTTCCACCACGCACTCTTCCGGCAGAGCCCCAAGCGTGGTGTCAAGTAATGCCAGCACCATCAAGGCAGGGTCGCACGCCGGGTCGCAGTACATTTCAGCCGCGGGTGTGGCATTGCCTGCGTCGACGGCGCCGCCAGGCTCGGTGTATTCCGAGTCTCAGTACTATGCGCCGTCCGCCGCTCCTACTGGCGCATCGGTGCCGCTTCCAGACTCCAGAGATCCCACCGTCGTCTCCTCCAAGACACGCAGAGGGTCTGTGTCTGGCTCCTCCCGTGCCTCGGCCAGAGCCCCCTCCGTCGCTCCTTCGAAGACCTCAACGCGAGCCCCCTCTAAAGCGAGAAGCCACGCCTCAAGCAGGCACACCGCAACGGCAACCGACTCCAACGCCGGCTCCAGGATTCAAATGAGAGACAACACCCAGCCTGGACCTGCAAGCCACGTCTCTTCAACAAGCCCGTCGCATCGCTCTTCAGCACCTTCCAACAGTGGCACGCATACTTCAGCAAAGGACATCCCCATCCCAACGTCAGTAGTCAGCTCCCACGCCTCCTCCAAAGCATTTCCATCCTCTTCGTCCAAGGCACCATCGCATCTCTCCTCCAAGGACCTCGCTGCTTCATCTTCGCAAGCCGCTTCATACATCTCCGCCAAGGACACCCCTGCGCCAGCTTCCAAAGCCGGGTCCACCTACTCTACTAAGGATCACTCCAGTTCATCTAAGGCGGCGTCTTACGTCTCGGCCAGAGACATCCCCATTCCAGCTTCGCGGGCGCCGTCGCAGTACACTTCGACAGAAATTGCAAGCTCACCGAAGGCGGGTTCATATATTTCTGCCAGAGACATCCCCATACCGGCCTCAAGGGCTCAATCTCACTATTCAGCTAGAGACATCGCAGGATCGCCCAAGGCCGCCTCGTACATCTCGGCGAAGGATATCCCCATCCCTGCTTCCAAGGCTCCATCTCATTATTCCTCCAGAGAAATCGCTCCCTCGCCCAAGGCTGGTTCCTACGTCTCGGCCAAGGACATACCAATCCCGGCTTCTAGAGCCCAGTCGCAATATTCGGTCAGAGATATTGCTGGCTCGCCAAAGGCTGGTTCCTACATCTCTGCAAAAGACGTCCCAATGCCGGCTTCCATGGCTCCGTCAGCTTATTCACTCAGTGATATCGCAGAGACTCCCAGGGCGGGTTCTTACGTCTCGGCTAAGGACATACCCATTCCCCCATCCAGAGCCCAGTCTCACTACTCTGGGCGGGATGTTGCCGACTCGCCCAAGGCTGCGTCTTATATATCTGCCAGAGACATTCCAATCCCTGCTTCCAGAGCACAGTCGCACTACTCTGTTCGAGACGTCGCAGAGTCTCCAAAGGCAGCTTCATATATCTCTGCCAAAGATATACCGATCCCTGCCTCCAGAGCACAGTCTCACTACTCAGCTAGAGATGTTGCTGAGTCTCCAAAGGCAGCTTCTTACATCTCTGCTAAAGATGTACCAATCCCTACTTCTAAGGCCCCCTCTCATTACTCGGTTCGGGACGTAGCAGGATCTCCAAAGGCAGCTTCTCACATCTCTGCCAAGGATGTGCCAATTCCACCATCGAGGGCTCCATCAAAAGCCGCAACCTACGTTTCGGCAAAAGACGTCCCAGCACCGCCCTCCCGAGCAAGCTCTTACGTCTCAGCTAAGGACATCCCTGCGCCGGCCTCCAAGGCACCCACATACGTCTCGGCCAAGGACGTACCGACACCGCCTTCCAGAGCGACGTCCTACGTCTCGTCGTGGGAAATCCCTGCCCCACCGTCGCGCGCACCTACTTACATGACCGCCGCCTCTGCTCGCGAGATGCCCCTGCCACCGTCCATCACCGGCGATGGCTACACCGAAGACCCTTTCGAGGATGATGATGGCTTGGGCGATGTCGAGACCGTCGTTCCCGAAGACAGTATCAGTAACGTTGACTATACCAAGCCGGATCGCTCTCATGCCAGCCGCAGGGCCGCCAGGAAGGCCCAACGATCCGAACGCGAGGGCGCTTCCAGGCATCACGGTTCGTCATCTGGCAGGAGCAGGCATAGCTCCCGCAAGAGCGAGGCTCAGAAGTAGGGCCTGGCATTGATTCCTTGTGAGACTCACAGAGGCATATGATTTGGTACTTGCTTGTCGCAGGAGGGATATTTGAGGGGAGGGCTTTTATTGCGATGTGCATTTGTGTCTCAGACCAATATAAATAACATTGTGTTGGCAACGTGAGAAGGAAGCGATGCTCATGACTGCATCTTAGATATTGGATAAAACTCGCATTATGATCTAACTCTATGTACTTGCCTGATTTGACAAATTCAGATTCCTTGGTCTTCAAAAAGCTTGGGCTGTAAGCATTCATAATATGTCCATGTTTATTCATAGTGTTATGGTCATCGTCATCGATATGAAGTATTAGTAGTTCCTTCTGGGCAAGATCGATATCGACGCGACAGACCTAGAAGCCATAACTCTTCACAGAGCCGGCTTCTCCGTCAACGACCACACGCTACCCTCATCTCGCTGCACCTTACCCTCGAGCTGGAGCTTCGTGAGGATCTGCAGCACGCCGCCCTCGGCCGGCGCATGCAAGCTTTCAGGATAGTCCTTGTAGATGAGCTTGACCATCTCCAGTGACCGGCCGAGTCCACTGCGGATCGCCTCGATCACCTGCTCTTCCCGCTCGCGCCGGTGCGCAATGTACTCGCCGATGCGCGCGCGCCCGTCTTCGATCACCTCGCCATGCCCGGGATACGCCCGCCCGCGGAACTGCTCTCGCATCCGCGCCAGGCTGTCCATATATGCCGCCAGGTCTTCGAACACGGCCGTGCCGTGGCCCAGCACATTGTCCCCCGTGAACATGGCGACACCCTCGNCCTCATCTTTGCCGTCACCGTTGCCGTCACCGTTGCCGTCTCCCCCTTGTAGCACCAGCGCCATGTGATCCACCGTGTGGCCTGGGCAGTGGAACGCCCGCAGCGTGGCGCCCTCGGTGCGGAACACCTGTCCGTCGACGATGTCCAGCTGTCCCACCTCACCCGGTCGTATCTGGCTCTTGTAAACCTCCGCACCTGGGCACAGTCCTAGCACGTCGGTCACACCGCCCACATGATCGCCGTGCCAATGTGTCAAGATCACCTGCTCCACCGTGACGCCCTCGCGTTGCAACACCTCTTCCAGCGTCGCCCGCCATGCAGGCCGGCCCTCGCCACTGTCGATCAGAATGCGCCGTTTGCCCTGTCCGACGAGATATGTGTTCGTGCCTTGCAGCGAGAACTGTTACGCGGATCGTCTCAGCTTATGCAACGAAGGGAGACGTCTGCAGCCCTAGCTGATCGCTTCATCAGCATTCCTCAGACTTACCTTGCCTGGATTCGAACCCAGTATCCTTATTACCTGTGGACTTAGTTTCGTCACCTCTGCCAGCGGCGGAAGGTTCGTCGCCATAATGGCAGCAACTGTTGAGACCACCCTGCGAGGTGAGGTGATTCTGATTTGGCCGCTCGGTGTTCTGCTTAGTCTTTTGACGATATTCTTTACCGTGATCATGAATCTGATAGATTCACGGTGGAATCTATGACGAATTCAATGAAGCTCGTCGCTCACCAACTGTCATGACACTATACTGTCAAGTATTTGCGCCTGCCGAGGTCTGACGTGACGTGCTTGCGATGTGACATGGATAGGCAGGGAAGTAGGCTAGAAGGCTGACAGCTTTCATAGTGCAATATATACAGTGTTATCTTGATTGTCGGTGACCCTCATTCCTGTGAGCACCCTCATCGATATCAGTGGGATTGCAACAATGCTCTTCAATGCTCGTCACTGGCATAATGCTGACTCTGCTTTGAATCTAGTCAGCTGTGGCCACCAGTGCAGGGCACGGGCACTTGTGATCAGATTGTATTCTGGAGAATATGTTGTACAACCTGATGAATAGGGATTGACCAATCTAGAATGCTCAACCACGCCGCACGGCCGCATGCTGCACAGTGAATACATCAAATTGCCGATCTGAAAGCATCCGCCATCCAGTCGATCTGAGAGTCTGGCAGATATTGTAGTCAAGTCACGTGACTCATCAATATAGCGCGTTGCGTACCGCGGCAAAAATACATCTGGGACGCGTCTGTCCGCGTTTTGATACGAGTTGGCCAGAACGAGGTTGAAAAATCACCCTTTTGAACGACATAGACTACTGCTGGACGAGAGAACGAGAACTATGGGTATCAATAATGACCCGACATAATCTCAACGAGCAGCTGTCCTGGCTGCTACGTGTCAAGCCATCAAAGCCGCCTCTGGACACCTCTCTCCCTCCTGTTTCAACATCTTTCAGCACTGTTGCAGGATCACAGAGCTTCGATGTTGGCAGTACGGCACCGAGCCGTGTTCCTCTTGTATCTGCGCCTCTGCCTCCACGAATAGAACCTTCCTCGTCTTCCACAACGCTGGATAATTTCACCGAACCAGCCAGACCGGATCCAAACATGGCGAGATTACGAACCGCACCTGGTTCTTCTGCGAAACCGAAACTGGCCTCGATGGCGCAGTACGAACGATCATCGCCGAGAATCGAAACCCCAAGCCGCGATCCCAATGTTTCGAATCGACCGCTGAAACAGATACAGTTCTCCAATCGGGTTCTTCAAACGCCACCCAAGGCTTCTTTGACTTTGTTGCCCGATGAGATAGAGATGATGGACTTGACGGAGTGTATGAGCTCGCTAGGCAGTCCCTCACCGAAGAAAGCAACCAGCTCTACCATCGGACGAAAGAGAAAGAGTTCAGAGATGGAAGAGCGGATTGCGGCATCTCCCATAAGACAAAACTCGACGACTACTCTTGATAATGTTTTGGAATCGGCCAGTCAAGTGTCGGATAGCTTTGATACCATACAAGACATCGACGACCAACCTACAGAACCGCCACCACCTTATTCAATTGTACCCCCAAGAGACAGTCGGAACCTTCAAACTAGCGGCCTGAATACTATCAAGGCGGAACCTGTTCGAGCATGGACCGATGACACTGGACCGCCAGGTATTGGTGGTGAGGCGCTGAGAGTTGATGGCGTCGGTGAAACTGTTGCACTTCCTGGAAAGCGAACAATTCAGCCTGATAACCCAAAACCGATCAAGAGGCGGGCGCTTTCGACCGATGGTGATAGCGAGATCAGCCCATCAGGCTCTCGGCCACCTTCAAGGAGACCTGAAACTCCGAGTGTGGCCAACTTTCAGACATCCAGTCGACCATATCCTCCTGAAAAATCGCCCTTCATCGAACCCACTCCAAGTACTAAAAGTGGAGATCGGTCAATGCATATTCCTGAGGAAGACCAACAATTGCTGCAGCGGTTCTGGGACGCTTCTGATGAGACTTTCAAGCATATTCAAGCCGATCTAAAAGCCAAGGACAACAGTCTTTGTGACGCTGTCACCATGGCCTACGATCAAGAAGATGATGTGAATGCTGCCGACCTCATGCTGCTGCTGAAAGACGTTCGAGCAAAGGTCGAATTGGTCGCTGCCTTGGCGGACGAGCGCTCAGTAAGGCAAAAACTTGCTGTCGAGAAACAAAATGCCCTTGCCCAACTCAAGAGTGCTGTAGTCAAGGGACAGGGCATTCAGGCCGCAAAAGCAGCAAACTCTGAGTGCAAGAATAGACTGCAAGAACTGGAACTAAGCTGTCTGGCTAGGTTGAAGCAATGTGATGAGTCTATCATCGATGCTCTCAGCCAGGTTGCCCATCAATCGACACGGACCGAGAGCCCCAGAAGAGTTGCCGTCCTCTCTTCTCAGGCTACTTCCCATCAAGACGTGAGACCTGCCGCTGTTGCAGGTCCGAGCAGAATCGCACAGACACAAATTACATCTCTCACATCTCGAGAGCCTTCAATGCTTCCACCAAACAGAGACAAATCACGCGATTTCGCCTACGAAAGCGTCGCTCAACCTAATCCTGGGAACAGTAAAGCGTACCGATTGCCGGCCAACCGGGATACGTCGAAAACTCGCTTCCAGCCTGCTAGTGACATTCAGGACTTCGCAAATGATGACTATGACTACCAGCCTAGCAACAAACCCATCTTCACTAGTCGTATGGGTACACCTCCACCTCCCATTTTTCAAGACGATGAAGATTTCGGGATGGATGACGATGACAGCTTCTTTCAGTCTGTGGAAGCCGCTGACAATACTGCTTTGCCTCCTGGCGCTTCTCATAAGCCAATCCAGCGCGAGGTGTTCGCAGAATGCTCCCCAAACAGACAGATACGCCCTCCCCGAGGGAGCACCAGCAAGCCAAAGATGTCGGCGGCAATGCGTGTCCCTGATGACCCAGACCCGGAGCTGTTCAGCCATCCTTGGTCAGACGACCTAAAAGTGACCATGAGAGAAACTTTCAAGATGCGAGGTTTCCGACAAGGCCAGCTGGAAGCTATGAACGCCACCCTGGCTGGTCTAGACACGTTTATCTTGATGCCTACTGGTGGTGGTAAATCCCTTTGTTATCAGCTGCCTGCCATGATTAACAGTGGCAAAACTCACGGTGTCACTGTGGTCGTGTCTCCCCTACTAAGTTTGATGGAAGATCAAGTCGAACACCTCCGTGCGCTGGATATCAATGCATATCTGATCAATGGCGACTCGTCTAGCGAAGACAAGGCTGCTGTATTTGATGGATTCAGGACTGCTGATCCGGGTGAGGCGGTGACATTGCTATATGTCACACCCGAAATGCTCAGCAAGAATCAACGAATGCTGAACGCTTTCGAAGCACTTTACCGTCGACAGAAGCTTGCTCGTCTCGTAATCGACGAAGCACATTGTGTTAGTCAATGGGGACATGATTTCCGACCAGACTACAAAATGCTTGGAGAGGTTAGAATGAGATTTCCAGAGGTGCCAGTCATGGCTTTGACTGCCACTGCAACGGAAAATGTCAAGCTGGATGTGATACATAACCTAGCTATACCAAACGCCAAGGTGTTTCATCGAAGCTTCAATCGCCCAAATCTGTCGTACGAAGTCCGCCGGAAAGGAAAGAACGCCCAAGATCTTGAAGACATTGCCAACCTCATCAAGCACGATTACCCCAAGCAGACAGGTATTGTCTACTGTTTGTCGCGGAAAAACTGTGAGGCATTCGCTAAAGCGTTGAACGACCAGTATGGAATCAAAGCGAAACATTACCATGCTGGTTTGACACCTGAACAACGGACAAGCGTTCAGAAGGCGTGGCAGGCCAATAAATACCATGTGATTGTGGCCACGATAGCTTTTGGTATGGGTATCGATAAGCCAGACGTTCGATTCGTTGTGCACCAGAGCCTGCCGAAAAGTTTGGAAGGCTACTATCAGGAAACTGGACGTGCAGGCCGTGATGGCAAGAAATCAGGATGCTACCTCTACTATGGGTATCGTGATGTCAGTGTCTTGCGCAAGATGATGGACCAAAGTGAAGGTAGCTGGGAGCAGAAAGATCGACAAATGCAAATGCTACGGAAGATGGTACAATTCTGTGAGAACAGGTCAGATTGCCGACGTGTTCAAGTTTTGGCCTATTTCAGTGAACGATTCAATCGGGCCGAATGCCATCAACACTGCGACAATTGTCGATCTGGTATCACTTTCGAAAAGCAAGACTTCACTGAATTGGCACAGAAAGCTGTGAAACTTGTGAAACACATCGCTACCGAGAAGAGCACTCTTCTACAAGCCGTTGATCTGTTCCGTGGAGGAAAAGCGAAGAAAGAAGATTACAAGGATTTCCCTGAATATGGAGCCGGAAAAGGTCTTGATCGTGGAGATGTGGAGCGCATCTTCTTCAGGCTTGTCAATGATGATGTTCTTCGGGAAGACAATTCGGTCAACGGTCGAGGCTTCACGAATTCATATATCGTGCCGGGACCAAAATTTGCGATGTACAGGTCAGGGAAGGAGAGGTTCGAGATGGACATGCGTGTCAGTCCCAGAGCTACAAAGGCCACCAAAGCAGTAGATCAACCCAAGAAAGGCAGCAAGACGGCCATGGAGGGAATACCTGGAAGCAGCAGGCCTTCGAAAAAGACTGCTGGGTCTCGAGGTTTGCCGATTGAGATGCCGCTCTCAACCAATGTCTCCTCACCCGTGTTGCCCATCTCAAGGCGAAAAGGTGCAGCGAATAATGTCCGCCATGAGACTCTTGAAACTAAACGTAGGCGGGATGACTTCGTGGTTTCCGATCCGGAGGACGAGAATTACGTTGATGACACCGAAGACGATGACGAAGGCTTTGCACCAATTCGCGTCGGTAACCAAAAGCGAGCCGTGTCAGCAAGGACTTACGGTCCTCCAATCACCACTGACAATGTGATGGACAGTCTAGATGATCTCCATAGAGAACTTGTGGAGAATTTCGTCAACGATGCAAAGAAGCTTGGTCAGAGGATAGCGATGAGCAGATCTCTCAGATCAGCTCCTTTTACGGACACCATTCTTCGCCAGATGGCCATTGGATTCACTCATACAACTGAACAAATGTTGCGCATCCCCGGGATTGATGGCGACAAAGTAAAGGAGTACGGGCGAGATTACTGCAAACTCATGCAGAGCTACAAGCAGTCGTACGAAGAGATGAGGCAGGAGCCTAATGATGCTATGCACGACCCGAACATGAACGTCATTGACTTGGTCAGTGACGACGAAGCAGAAGACGAGTATGGCAGCATGATCGGGACGTCCGATCTGGAGGAAGACCCTGGCGAATCGAGTTCATACTTCCAACCTACATCTAAAACCACCAACCTGGGAGATCGCTTCTCGTATCAAACCCAGCCGCCCGGCAAGTCGAACAACTCTAAATCGACACAGAAGACCAAGAAACACTATGCTGCCAGAGTCGCTAGTGGCAGTGGGCGTAACTTCAGTGGCAAAGGTCGATCCCGACAATCCGGCAACAGCAATGGCCAAGGCTCTGGAGGAAGAGCAAGGTCTGGTGGGATTCGTAAAGGTCGTGGTGGGAAGTCGAATGCGGGAAGTAGCAAAGGATTTGGCGGCTTCTCCGCCATGCCTACATGAAGCAATGATAATGTTTTGATTTCTGGGGGTGATCTGGGGTTTGAGGGGGCATATATCCAAGGAGCGCAATGGTTTCGCATAAACGCAGCACTAGATCTGTTCGTGTTTTGGCTGATGTTCAGTCTGTACTCTTGATCTGCATAAGACGAGAGCGGATGATCGCTTTAATAGACGTGTTGTAGCCTCAATTACTGCATATACCTCGGTAGATGTATCGTGTCTCTATTGCATGTCAGCCTGACCCAAACCTGACCCAAATGTCCGCTCTATGAAGCACCACCAAAGCTCGATTCTCCTGGGCAGTGCGTTTTCCGACCTGCCAGTGTCAGGCCGATGAGGTATCTTAAGAGTGTTCTCTGGACAGCAGCCAGCCTGACTATACGCCTCAATCACGATGGGGAAGCCCAAGCTCAAAGAAATTATCGGCATTGGAGCGACAGTGGGGTAGAATTCGTCTCGTGATTCTATCCGAAAGCGAGTGTCTAGTTCTGTGTTGTGTTGGTGATGACCTGGCCCAGCCGTTGTGTTCCTCGACACAAACATCCCACAGGTCGAACCTCACGTGGGGCACTGCGCACACAGGAGCAGCGGCGAGGAAGCAAACCACCCTCTATAAAAGCAGTCAATTCGAACCTTACCGGACACCCTCCCGTTGACGTAATATCTCAGTCAAGAATTCGCGAATAGTCCTTGAAGTGAAGCTCTACGCCAATCCGACAATCACCTGTCACATAGCGAGAAGAGGGGCTTTATTCTATGCTCTGGTTCTCAGCTGAAGGAATCAGCTGATCCTCAGCACCACACGTCGCAGCATACGCCCCCATGCGGCGAGGGAGATTGACAGATCTGGCATGGAATGACTGCGGCTGAGCCGTGCAGTGCGTGTACACATCCCAAGAAGCTTGTCAAAGCCACCGAGCACTCCCCGCTGTCCATTCTTAGCAGGGCCCTCGCCCTGACTGGTCCAATGACCGCTCGAAGCTGTGTAGGTTTGCATCGCTTGCCAGCCGAAAGCAGACTGCCCTGACAGAAATCTTTGTCCCCTTTGACGGTTCACACATGATCAATGCCATGCATATACAGTACAGTACTCACCGGTCATGCACGATCCTTGGCCTTGGTTCAATGGCCTCCTTCCTAGCACCTCTGCCGTGCAGGGCTGAGCAAAGCGGGTACTTTTGGGGGCCAATGCGCAGTGGAATGTGCTTAGCCTCGTATTTTGTACTGCCGTTGCAATGATGCCAATTCCAGGTTTATATATTCTATAGCAAAGTCCTTAAAGGGGGTACTCTCATTGCATTCCTCCTCGGTTTCCTGTCATTGCTGAATTGTTGGACGGTAGCCGTGTATTTAACAAATCGACAATTCCAACAGCCCAGTCTGCTCCCATCACATCGAATTTCCCCACACCGCGGTAGACAAATCTACAGATCCTACGAGATGGCCTATCAACAGCCTGCCGAGGAGGAATGGAACAATGGCATCTGCAGCCATTGCTGTGGCGGCAACGGCAGCACCTGCGTAAGTCTACTAGCGATCCAGACAACAACAAAACAATAGCGATCCACTGACAATGTCAAACAGCTAGCCTCCTGGTTTTGCTCTTGCTTTCTGTATGGGCGGATATCGTCTCGACTTGACAACTTCCCCAACACGGAGCCAAAAGACGTCGAGTACTGGAACGGCAGCTGTTGTCTTTGGTATGCGGCCGCCTGCTGCGGCTTCCAGTGGGTGCCACAGATGCTACGGCGACAGGAGCTGCGTCAACGTCTCGGCCTGCGCGGCAATGGCTGCACCGACTGCCTCGCCGCTTACTTCTGCGTCCCCTGCTCCCTGGCCCAGATGGAGACCGAGCTCAAGGACCGCGCGGAGAAGGCCCAGTCGGCCAGTGCCATGCAGCAGCAACAGCAGCAGCAGGACACCGCTGGCTACTACCCTGTCCAGCAACAACAGGGTATGGTGTATGCCCAACCTGGACAACAACAACAACAACAACAACAACAACAGCAGCAGCAGCAACCACTACAGTCACCGCCACCACAGCAGCCATTCCAGTCCATGTCTGAGAAGCCGGCACAACCGCCGTATCCTTAAGGGTGCTTTTGATCCTTGATGGGGGTGTTCGTTTGCTATTCCTGTTTCGAGTGTTGATACCAAATGAAATTTACGGCGATAATTAGGGACAGGCAATCGGTAATCTGTCCCTTCGTGTAACATGGCGTTGGAAGAATCAGTAGCCCACCTGTTCGCTGTCGGCTGCTAGGCCGGTTGCCACAAGGTGTATACTCGGCAACTTGGTAGGATCTATCTACAAAGTCTAAGTAATATATCTGTACATCTATTTACTCGGCCCATCTTTCATTTGAGTCCACCCGCCATCACTGTCCCACTTGCCAGCTTTGCCAAAATCTGCGGCGCGGCTGCCGTGCATATATCCAAATCTGAAGTATTCCGGCAGGATCTTGGTGAGCTCATCTTGGCCGACGTTGTGCCTGTTCCAAGTCCAAGTGAAGTTCCCAGTGGTGGAATCGACGGAGAACTCATCCCAGTAGGTGTCATCGTCTGAATAGCCACGGAAACGCTCAACGTCGTTGACTAGAACACTGATGCCGTCGTACCACAGCTTAGCCCTGGGGTCGAAACTTGGTAGGGCACCAAGACTGAAGGTGATGTTGGAGACTGTGGCGGCGAGGAGTGAGACGGCAGGCAGCAGTGAGCCCTTCTGGGCGTCGCGCAGCAGTTCTCCGGGTGTCTGCAGAATACTGTCGAAGCCCCAGCGAGCGATACCGTTGATGAAAAGGCCAGTCAGCAGGCCCTGGTAGACAAGAGATGGGCGATTCTGGAAGCTTGTTCCCGGGAGGAGCAGCAAGCCCAGGATGTAATGGTGGATCCGCACGTTCTGGCCCGGAACGGCAAGCAACAATAGCACGCTGGCACACAACCCAGCATACAGAGCCAAGTATCTNGGCATCCGCCCCTCGACCCTGAAAGCCCACGCCTGACCCAGCGCAATGAAAAAGATCGTCAGCACGACAATGATGAGCGCGGGCACGGCGCCAGGCTGCGCCTTGATGTCATGTGGGGTGAGCCTTTGGATGGGAATGCGGTCAAACGTGTAGTTATTGAGAGCTCCCACCCAGGCTGGGCCCAGCCACAGCACGGTCTTCTCGAACTGGGCAGTGAGCCCCCTCAGCGACCGTCGGACGGTGAACAGGTAAGTGATGGCCATGCAGAAGGCAGCAGGGAGGAAACGGCCGGTCACAATGCTGAACAAAGCAGGAAACGTGGCATTCGAAGGTGGGTCGGAAGCGAGGCCGACATGAAAGTACAGCGCAACGAAGTTGCTCCAGAAGAAGACGGCGGGCGAGGTGGTGAAGGCGCTCAAGAGGCTGGTGAATATGACACTTGGAACCAAAGCCGGCCAACGCATATCCTGGCAGGAGGCTTTTGTACCGGAAAGAAAGCCAAACGTATGTGGAAAGTACGAATCAAATCCAACGGACTCAATGCCGTTCCTCTGGCTCCCTGGAAAGCTGTGTTGCTCGCCAGTCAGAGTGAGGACACCGCAGCCACCTTTGGAATCATCGATGAAACCCGAATGCACCGCCGATGCACAGATGAAGCTGTCGCCGCGATAGACGGCATTGTCAACAATGACATCCTCGTACCCAGTCTGCTGCTGCACAGGGCCACCGACCACGAGCGGCTTGTAGACAACCTCTTGATCGCCAACAGCATGTGGGTTCAACATCTGTACTTTGTGACAGTCGGCCGGGCATCTAAACGCGAGAGTTGCATTGGAGAATGGCCTGCACTGGTCGCCTCCAATTCCACACCCGTTGCCATCCTCCCAATACCTAGCTTCGCAATTCAACCTGACTGGCGCACCGTAGTGAGGAATCTCTGCGCCTGCTCTGCTCTTTCCAAGGACCAGCCCGAACGATAGCACCCAGCAGAAGTATATGAACACCAATAGCAAGAATCGGTGGATGCGCCGTGGAGCCCAGCGATCGAGCAATGCGATGGGCGTATGTTGAAGTGTGGGCAGGAAGGGCGTTATCTTGTAGATCCTCGGCGGTTGAGGTCCCTTGACCCAAGTCTTGGTCGCGCGCCACGCATTGCGCGCTCCCTTCGGTATGCGCGAGGCTATGTGTTCCGTCCAAGAAGTCTGTTTCGTGCCTCCCAAACGTAGTCCGCCGAACTCTGCTGGGCTTCGGGTGCCTGCAGCTAGAGGCGCATCGGGTCCTCCAACGGTATCCGAGTCAGATGATTCCTCTGACAGCGACTGATCATGGTACGGCGGAAAGGCCTCTGTGTCTCCCGACTGCAAAAGCAATCCCTGTTCCTCATCCCCATGCCTTGTTTGTCCAGACATGTTGATTTGTGCTCGATTGCGCCGTGGGGCTCTGCTCTGCTCTTTACTTTAAGGGTTGATGCTTGTTTAGAACATATTTGGGGAAAGCGTGATTCGACTATGCTCTGTGTCTAGGCGTGTCGTGAAAGGGCATGCTGTCGAATGACAACGTCTATTTACAAATGCATTGACGAGCATCTAGCGAGGCGCTTGTAATCCGTCATTGGACGATGCGCCCAGCCACATCGCTGACGACGGGACGGCCTTTGTGGCAGGTCGCGCTACAGGTAATCAAATGATCTTATCTAATCTAGGGTAGCCTTCGAATCACTGTTCCTTGCAGCCATGCCCAAGGTTGGTTTTCACCGCCCAGGGATTTATTTGCGCGTCGTATATATCATTTATTTACATGATTACATCACACATCTAGTCATGCTCATCATGAGCTTCTATTTACCGTGCCACTCAGATCCATTTGCGCGAGCGTAATAGCTAATGGCGCCAGGGGAGGTGGCACAGCTGCCACCGGTGGCGTCAACCGGCACAAAGTTGACGTCCTGCACGCGGCCAAAGGGGTGGGTGTAGTACCACGCCTCCGACAGGACGGTGCGGCCTTTGTCGGTGGAGTTAGCGCCTGCGGCAGTCTCGTTGTAGCGAGGACCGCTGCAACCCAGGTAAGGCCTGGCTTTGCTGGCGGCGGTCAGGGTGTCGAGGATGTCGGACAGAGAGTAGGTCGTGCTGTTGGAGGGCACAATGTCCGCCGCCGCGAGCCAGTCCCAGGTAGGGAAGTGCTTCCAGTACTTGATGACGGTCTCGTAGAACTCCACGACCTCCTCGTGCTTGGTGTACTTGGGCCCGTAGCAGGGGAGGTCGAAGGTCGAGTAGCAAGTCGCATGCTTGGAGAACTCGTGGGCCCAGAACTCGGCGTTGGGGCCCGAGTTGGACACCCAGTACTTGTTCATGAAGGCAAGAAGGTCCAGCTTGCCGAACGCCTTGATGAACTTGTCGACGCCGGTGNCGTTGTACGGAGGGACGACGGTGCCATTGGCCAGGCCATTGGTGGTGCTTGGGGATGGGTCAGGGTCGTATTGACGGCTCAGATCGCAGTACTGGGTGTATGAGCCGTTGCCTGTGGTGATGTCAGCACATGTGAGGTGTGGTTCGAAATCATGTATGGGTTGACCTACAGAAGTCGGGCCACAGGCCGTGGATCGTCCATGACTTGGCAGGCAGCTTCTGGTCGCCATAGGAAGAAGCATCCCAGAATTGAGTCTGCAAGACCAGACCACCGAATGTCTCGACGCAGCAGGAGTCTACAAGCAACGGGTCGGCCTGGAGCGAACACGACTGGTAGTCAGGCACCAGGGCGCAGGTGTGGTTCAACTTGGCCTCGCCATAGAGCGAGGCAGACACCGCGGTGGTGAAGCCGAGGGCAAGCTGTGAGGCTCTCTTCATTGTGTTCGAGGTGTGGACAAGGTCGGTTGGGTGGTAACAATCCAATAGACAAGAAACAATGTGCCAACCAAAGCCAATGGCTCTTTATATTTATTCTGTCTGTTTGAGAGCTATGTCATTGCCATTGTACCTGCATGCGATCAACAGCCATGTGCGAATGTGATAGGCCAGTGGCCAATCTGCGATATGGCTAATCTGCGATGGGAAGGAGACCCGGCCAGCATCTTCCGCCGGCTCACTCCGCCATACGCACAACCTGCATACAGTATGTACTGTGCACACATGCCCGTACCCATACGATACAAGGCGATGTCGAGATGCGCAACATTGGGCAAGCCTCCGTTACGACATGGTTCGTGCTCCTTCACGACCTTCCACCTGCCTGCCACGGTAAAGGGTTCGTGGGTCGCAGAGACAGTCCAGCAGCTGTGGCCGCGAAGTGAGACGACGAATCCGAATATCTAGACCTGTACGACGTTGTTGGTCAATGCAATTGTATTATAAGAATCAGAGTATCTCGTGTCCCGATCAGTAGAGATCAAAGGAATTGTGGTCTGGCCAATAGAATCTCCATCCTTGAAGAGTGGCTGGGTAGGCCTAGCAGGCCGAAGAACTTGGAACTGGGCTGATTAAAAGTATCCACATTGTTTACGGTCGTACGTGCCAATCCACGTTCGAATCGGATGTGGAGCCAGGCATCTGTTATTGAGGTCGTCAACACGGGTTGATAATGACGAGTGTGCGTTGCACCGGAGCCGCCAGAGACCCGACAGTGATCGTGTAAATGCACCTCTGTCCTCGTCCCTGTACTAGCTGTCTTGAGTGGCTAGGAATGTGTAGTGTATGGAAATCCCCTACGCCAGACAGGCAGTATGATCAAAGACCAATCGCTGCTCCTTCTCTGAAACGCAGATGCAGCACATATAGGCTGCGGCCTCTGTAATCACGTGATCTCGCATACTCCCGTCTCTTCCGGGACCATACTCGCAACCTCTCAGCACGTGACTTACAGGCTCCCGAGGAACTCATCCTATGTCATGCCTCAGGCTTCAATGGATACACCTTCGGCGATTAGCAAACGCAGCTCCGAGATAAGATAAACGGATCTACCTACCTAGGTAACTACCAACATCTGACTCGAGTTCACCTCTATCACATCACACCACACACCGTACCTGCTTATTGCCCCTCATGAAGCTGTATTACTCTTGTATATTAACAATAGACCCTACCAAGAAGCTAGAAGCCTTTAATCATTGTAAATACTCACAAACAAGTCGCATTGCTGGTGAGCTCTATTTGACCAAGCATGTCAACCCCAACAGGTCGTATAGCAAGCTCGCCGTCGATTGGACCAAGTTTGGCCTGGAGAATTACTAGATCTTCTAGAGTCTGGTCAAGAGCTGCGGCAACGGACTTTGAAGATTATGTCGTTATCTATTGACTAGGAAGTGTGAATACGCACATTCATCTCGAGCACAACGCGACGTCGAAGACTGCTAGTATACAGCATGATGCGGTCCTACAATGATCAAGCACTTCTCTAGCCGTGTAATGAGCCTTCGAGCGGTGGTGGAGTTGTCTTCTTCTTGAGGTGGATGGACCCTGGTGCCATCCCTCCTATTACATAGCAGCTGTAGTACAGAACGATACCCTACAGGACATAATACCTCCGTTTAGCATGGACCCCTGGAGATTGAACAGAATGTGCACGCGATCCCCTTGCTCGTGGTGCAGGTACTTTCTCATGTGTGACGCTGAATAGATGTCAATGCGTAGATCGGGCTGGCCGATAGTTCCATGTCGCCAACGAAGTCATCACGTATGAAGGCTAGAACTTCCAGAACACTGGGCCCAGGCGAGTTCGAATCGCGTGTCTTATTAATTAGACTTCGATACCGGCGGGGGTACTAGCTCCGGGACCAGCCGTCGTCCGCGCTCAGGCCTTGTCAGCCAATCAGATGGCCCACGTGTGTCGACTTCACCTCCTCATTCCACAGCTCTTCTCGGACCACCTGAGTGGGCACTCGTTTGTGGGTTCACATGAAATTCTTGCAAGACGGCGTTCGCCCCCCAAGGACTACCTGAATTTGCTTTTGTACGGCTCTATGGCTGCTTTCGGCTCTCATTGCCGGCCAACCGTCCAAAGCGTACACCACGTGCATTGTCGTTGAGTGAAACCGTCGCATATCGAGTTCTTGGGTCGTAGACGGGTCTCGATAGCGTAGCACCTCCCTGCATACTGTACCGTACATGCACGGACAGACAGGGAGATGGATCAAAATCTGGAGAGCATGAGCCTGGTGGTGTGATTGGCCACCACGTCAATTCTATTGAGTTGTTGCTGGTTGCGTCAGGTTGCGCCAAGTCTCGTGCGCCTCTTCATGGCCATGTCTACAGGCCAAGGGTGGTGCGAAGCAATTGAAGGAAGTCCGATCCTACCAGAATGAAATGCATGTGTCCAGAAAACCACAGCTGAGCGAGTTCAGTCTCAACCACTCAACATCTCCCTCGTGGTGTGGTCATACTGATGGATACCATGGGCTTTCCCCGGATTCGAAATATGGTCACTAGCGGCAAAGATCTGATTGGCAGCTCCAGCGCGCAAGCAAATGATCAAGTCACAAGAATTGCTTCTAGACTCCAACAACTTCACCGTGAAGTTTTGGATCAGACAAGATTGCGGTGCATGTGTGCTGAACATAGTCTGGGATTGGCTGTTGTCTGACAACCAAATGAGACCCCCCTCTCAGCATGAAAGGTCTTCACGACTATTAAACCAGGTTCAACCGCCTTGGCTTCTTGGCTCCTTGGCTTCTTGGTCCGTCGGCCTCTTGTTGTGGTCTCTGTAACGCCACGCCCGCGATCTAGAGCTGTATCTTTGGACGAAGAGCGGAAATGTACTGTTTGGAAGGGCTACTCCAATACAACCATGCAGTCTTCAGCAGTGTCACTCGTACTATTATCTTGGCTGCGCATCTACTCGAGTTTTCGCTCTCTTGCGAATAAATAAGGAGTCCCTTTCCCTCCCCCAAGGCAAATGTCTTGAGTCGGTATCGCGCTTGTTCTCCAGCAGCTTGGCGACAAGGACATCTATTTGCTTGAGGTTTATCGCTTTAGGGTCAAGCAATTCAAGCAACGCCACAAGAATCGGATACCACCTCATTACGCGCATCCCAAGACGACTTAAGATTAATACCTAATCATCATGGCTGGAAAGACCGCTGGCGGGAATGCCGCCTTCCACAACTTCCACAATGACTTCGCTCACATCGACGACCCCAACGAACGCCGTCGTCTTGCTCTTGCAGAGATCGACAAGGCACCCTTCGGCTGGTACCACGTCCGAGCAATCCTCGTCGCAGGTATCGGCTTCTTCACCGATGCATACGACATCTTCGCCATCGGTCTTGTGACCACAATGTTGGGCGTCGTTTTCTGGCACGATGGCGCAACTCCTGGCAAGATCCCCGAACACGCCGACACCGCCATCAAGGTTGCTACTTCTGCCGGCACTGTCGTTGGTCAAGTCGGCTTTGGTTGGCTTGCAGATGTCGTCGGCCGTAAGAAGATGTATGGCCTGGAGCTGATCCTCATCATCTTCGCAACCCTCGCCCAGGCCCTCTCGGCCGACTCTCCAGCCGCCTCTATCGTTGGTGTTCTCGTCTTCTGGAGAGTGCTCATGGGCATTGGCATCGGAGGAGGTGAGTGATACTTTGAAGGTATATATCCTTTGCGAGATCCTGGCTGACATATTGGTCCACAGACTACCCTCTCAGTTCCATCATCACGTCCGAGTTCGCTGTCACCAAATGGCGTGGTGCCATGATGGGTGCCGTGTTTGCCATGCAGGGACTGGGCCAGTTCGCTGCTGGTATCGTTGCCCTGATTGTCACTCAGGGCTTCAAGGAATCTCTCAAGACATCTGCATCCGTCGCGACCTGTGACGGTGTTTGCGGCCTTGCCGTCGACAAGATGTGGCGTGTCATTATCGGCTTCGGTGCCGTCCCAGGTTGCATCGCCCTTTACTTCCGTTTGACTATTCCCGAGACCCCACGTTACACTTTCGATGTCTCGCGCGACGTCGTGAAGGCCGGGTCTGATGTCAAGGCTTACCTCGCCGGCAAGCCCGAGGGTGTACCTGATGAGTTGACCAGAGTCCAAACCAAGGCCGAGACTGCCCCTCAATTGACCGTCCCAAAGGCATCATGGTCCGATTTCTGGAAGCACAACATGCAGTGGAGGTACGGAAAGACCCTTCTCGGAACCGCAGCCTCGTGGTTCTTCCTCGATGTAAGTCACAATACGATGAAACTTGGTCAGCTACAAAATTACATATACTGACACCCAACAAGGTCGCCTTCTACGGTATGGGTCTCAACAACTCGACCATCCTTCAAGCCATCGGCTACTCTAAGGGTAACACCGTTTACGAAGTCTTCTATAACATCTCCGTCGGAAACCTGATTCTCGTCTGCGCCGGTGCGATTCCCGGATACTGGGTGACTGTCGCAACCGTCGACTTCCTCGGCCGCAAGACGATCCAGCTGATGGGCTTTATCCTGCTGACCGTCTTCTTCTGCATCATGGGCTTCGGCTACCACGTGATCGGCACATCTGGTCTTCTTGCCTGCTACGTGCTGGCCAACTTCTTCTTCAACTTCGGCCCCAATGCCACCACCTTCATCGTGCCTGGCGAGTGCTTCCCCACCCGCTACAGGTCCACCTCCCACGGTATCTCCGCCGCCTCCGGCAAGGTCGGTGCCATCATCGCCCAGGTCCTCATCGGTCCCCTCCGCACAAGGGGCGCCACCAAGACCAACGCCAGCCCATGGCTCAACCACGTCCTGGAGATCTTCGCCCTCTTCATGTTCCTCGGCATCTTCTCCACTCTGCTCATCCCCGAGACCAAGCGCAAGACCCTCGAGCAGCTCGCGGGCGAGGTTCCCGGCACTCCCGAGTTCGACCCTGCTCTCGCTGGTGGCCACCCTCACGAGAACCGCATGAGCGATGAGACTGCCCATGTGGTAGAGCAGACTGGAGAGAAATAGCCTACCATTCTTGTATTACCTTGCATTTGTTTTTCGTAGCTCAAGAGATTTAGATTGCTCTCACAAAAGAATTTCCCCATCCCATGCCTGTCACCTCAAACGCATTCTGCTCTAGGAGAGAAGTTTGTTTGTTAGTCTCGTCTCTTTCACTCTTCATAAGAACATTAGCTGTTTCCTCGTACTGCCGAGCAACAAGTACTGTCCGAAGAAAACTGATGAGAAAAGTATAATGAAGTCTTTGAATTCCACTAAGTGCCATCGTCTACGTTGCAACGGCTGAGACACAACTTTACGCACATACATATCTAAAATTCCTTGAGCAACTTGTTGTACTCACCAGTATACTTCGCTCGCTCCATTCACTCCTTTGCAGAACGCACGCGATCTGGCGAAATATGGTCAAGCAACTGATAGTCCCTATTCATCAATCCCATATTTCCCTTACTCGCTTTCCAAATATTGAAGAAGTTCGTGAAGTTCTCGCCATACGTAAGCGTCAGCGTCGAAGGATCCGTCGTCGAGCGATAGCCAAGTTTGGTATTGGGTCCCTCGGGGAATCTTCCCCCGAACGCCATCTCGGTCCAAGCGGGGACACTTTGATAGACAGCGACTTTGCCTGTGACGGCGGTAAAGGCGGCGGCGATTTCTTGGCCTGTGATATGCGCGATGCCGATGCCCAGGTCGAGGTTGATGGAGCGGACGGAGTTGGAGAAGATCCAGTGGATGTAGCGGCCGTAATCCTCGAGATCGACAAATACCACCGCGCCGTCATCAAGAGGCATCGTGAATTGATGGATGCCTTGCTCGTTGATCTGGGGGTTGAGCGCCTCGGAGAGCATCTGAATGTAGGGCCTAGTACAAGTGATGGTCCATGACGTTGATGATTTTGGCTGCGCTTTTATGAACGCTAGCAAAGAAAAGATTGTCATATAAAAGCCTGCTCCTCGTCATGAGGGTTTGGGTATAGATTTACCTTCCACTCTGGATTTGCCCTGAAAGTGGACCGCATACATGCTAGGGTCGTATCCAGAATCGCGATAGGCGTCGTCTAGGCCGCTGTAGATGACACGTCCCACACGAGCCTTGACGGCGCTTTCGTACAGTCGGATCCCCCAATAGCTCTCGGCAATCTCTCCCATCGCAAAGTCATCGGTGTTCAAGAAAAGGCCGTAACACCCCTTCGCTGCTGCTTCGAAAGCAGGCAAGTCGTAGCCGTCATTTGCCGGATTCACCACGGCTTCAACGTTCGGTAGGCCGGTGAGGTCCTTGCATTGCTGGGAGCTTGGGTCGCGCGTGAAGAGTTTGATATGGTACTGCTTCGTGGCTGCCAGCGCTCTCACGACTGCAGCTCCCTAGGCGCCGATGCCGCCAATGAACAAGATGGTCTTCATGTTTGGCGAATCTGTCGAGATGTCTTCCAGCAAGTGCTGGATACTTTCCTAGCAAGTTTGTCACGTTGGAGAGAAATTGAATGCTATTTTGTGATTTCAAGATGCTATAAGAGTAGATTGTGAAATGTTGTGTTGGCTGCGAGTCGTAACGGCCAGGCATTGAAGGTCCGTCTCGACCAAATAGTCTTTTCCAGCAAAGTCATCATTGAAGCCACTGGAGTCATGACTCTGAATCTAATAGGTTGCTACTGGCGTAGCTTATATCCCCAGCAAAACCGTAACGATACAATCAGCAAAAATGTTCCCAACATTGCTCGCCAAGTGGGATATCCGGGTTAATGCCATTGCTCCAGGAATATATCCCAGCGAGCAAATTATTCCTTCTTAAATCACATATAATCCCCTTGTTGATGATTGGGTAACGCTGCTTTTTCAGATGAGATGACTGACGGCATTGTCAGTAATGCCAAAATGGTGGAAACCATTCCGGCAGGACGTTTCAGTACCGAGGAAGACATGCGGGCTTTGATATTGTTTCTCATTTCCCGTGCTGGAGCATATATGAATGGCAATGTTGTACTGACGGATGGCGGTCGGTTGGGCCAGATGACAGCGTCATTTTAGAACAGTGACCGTAAATAATGCCTTTCGCATTTATGCCACTGTTAAGTTCTTCTAATGATTTGACCCCAATCCTTATGAATGCTTCTAATAGCAGTACAATGGCATCATGGTCTTTTCCTGGACTAGCTAGATTTCGTGACCAAGCTCAAACCAAAGTCGTTGAAATGGAGTTCGACAGAGCGACTCCGCCATGTAATACTGCTGGAGGATATGGTTTGCATCATCCTCCCAACGGAACAACTCCGTTCGCTGTGTAAGCCAAGTCAGGCCAGTGAAATACCACTGCCGATCTTGAAGTCCTTCGGCCAGCCAGGTCATCAGAAACAAGATCCAGAGTAACAGCTCCTCAGAGAAGTGCTGACAGAATTTCTCGAGATTCATTCGATGTCAAGACACTTTGACGCGCATTATAAAGTTGCCCAAGATGGGCGATGAGACCGGAACATCACGAGGTGCAGCGTAAAGAAAAACCAAGGTCACACCGTATATGGGCAAACACTGCTCTGCTTTGGCACAGTCTAAGCGATCCCCTTCCTTGCTGAGAATAGTGTTGATCTGGCGCTCTAGCAGAGGCACTTTTGACGTGAAGGAACGCAGCGTCTCTGTATCCAAGTCTCGAACTGACAGGGCTCGAGCTCGAAGGCGTGAGAGCTGTTGAAGTCGACAGAACACAATCGCCGCGACTGGTATCATGCCCTTATAGATGTGTGAATCGGTCGTCGAATCCAACGTTTCAGATTGGGCGCTATTTGGCACGACACTTAGAAGTGTGGAACGTATGCAGGCGATCTCGAAACTATCGTGGGCCAGCAATTCTTGTGAAATGAATTTAGACCTCTGCCGTGTGGCCGTGACATTGCTCAGCTCCACCCTGTTCATGGCTGATCAGCTTATGTAAAGGTGTTGCTGAAAGTACGTGTTCAATCCTGGCCACTGGATAAGCCGTTCAAGGAGACTAAAGTGCTCTGTGCCGAAAAAGCCTCCTCGTAGACTGAGTATAGTCACTAAGCCTCTGGTGTGGGCAGTGGAAATCTCTTGCGAACCAAACAAGTTCTGTTGGCCGTATTAGAATCTCAACTCACAAGAGCCTGATCAGGTCAGAAAAAAACAACGTGCTTCGTAAGCAGCTAAACATACGATTGCCACTATGGTCGCATCATCAGGAAGTTTCCCAGACTTGGAAAGCCCTTCGTTGATATATCTTAGAGCTTTTCCCTTGTGACGCAAGTATTTGGTGTCGAGGGCGTAGTCTTGTTCAGCGAGGATGGCTTGATATGCTTGCGATACGGAGAGCATACTCCAGTAGCATCCTTCATCGCACATAGCTCTCTGACACAGCCAACACTCGTCTGTATAGTTTAGTGAGAGCAAACATCTGACGAAGCCATGAATGTCTGATCCAGCGTTTTCGTTAGTTAAATAATGACGTCTTTTATCTGATGGGGATGGGATGTACAGTAATGGACGTGTTTCATCTCAATTATTGGACCGATGTTAACAACCGGTGCTAATCTACTGTGGTTTGATTCACGGAGGGTAATATCTTGACGTTGTCGGGCTTCGTCTTGCTCTTAACGGATGCGGCGCATGACACGAGCGCGGGCAGCAGAACGATACGTGACACTTGGTTTTTGAGCAGCGTCCACGTTCACAGAGTGAAAAAGCCGACGCTTAGGCGACATGGTGCTCGCAGCAATGAAGTGGTTAGCAGAAACAATAGAGAAGAGATGTCGCGAAACAGGCGTTGACCGGAACGTTGAAACTTTTGAGTTCAGTCTGTTTTCAAATGACGAATCTTGGTTACAAAAGCGGCACATCCACTCCCTATTAGCCCAGAGTCCCGCAAGTACAGAGGTATCATCTCTAGTGAAACTTTCCGATCGAACTTCCAAGATGTAGTGGAGATCCTTGGGGATGGATTGTCAAATGCTAACCTGGCGGCTATGAAAGTGGCAGTAGGGGAACGGTAATAGAAATGGACGCCAAACATGCTGCAAGTGATAGCGCGCTGACCGCTTATGCCGCTTACTAGTAAGTAATATGTTACGTATCGCATTACATTTTTCCTGCCCTTGTTTCAGTGTCGCCTAAAAAAAAGAGAGCGAGCAACACAACGTCATTGCAGCATTCGACCAAGATGCTAAGTCTGGGAACTGAGCTCACCACCAACGACACTGGCGACACAGTGATAGATGCGCAAAGACACCATTTGCAGAAGCAACAAGCATGAACATGTTAACGGTCTTCAAGCTGCAGATCTCACATAAAAGACCCGTCTGTGCTATGTACGGCACAACCTATAAACAGAGAATGAAATTACCCTCGTTGGACGAATACTGAGCTGTACATTATCAAGCAACAAATGATCATGCGCAACGACTTCTAGAATCATGGGCGGCAATAATGGCAAAGTTTTATAGGAAAATGCGTGTGAAAGATCTTGGTTGTGCGTCATTGATCTTTGCCTTGAAAGCGAGTGAGTAAATCGAAGTTCCCTTAAAACGAACTCTTGGATTAAGTACATCAAGGAAGCTCTGACTCCTTTAAGGAAACATCTTTGCTCTCAAGTGCTGTTTCGTGCTTTCGAAACTAATTGTCGAAAATTACTATATTAAGAACTTTGTAGGGGACCATACAATGAAAGCTATGAAATCGATGAAAAGCACTGTCTTCATTATGATACAACTCGGTTCACAATCGAAGATATCCCGTTAAGCTCCGAACTTGAATCACTACAGATCATTCGAAGTAACGCCGCATGAATATTGGGCTCTTTCTGGAGAAAATTCAGCATGATTCTCAGATCGGAGTGACATATCTCCTGCGCGTCGTGTCCGGCTGGGTTAGATATCGCCACAATGCTTCAGAGAAGATCCTCGTGTCTCCAATCCATGGCCTGAGTTTTGGCGTGGTGAGTTTCAGGAGGCCAGTTCCGCTGTGTATCTCTCCTCTCAACTCAGGATGTTCTTTCAGAGCGCGCTTGAGGGGCATTCCTTGCAGATTTGTGGGCAGACCGCGGACAATATTTGCCAGCCGTTGCACGTCTTCTGGGATGGTAGTTGCGGTTGTAGGTCCGGCCGGGGTTGGGCTGCTTGGCTGAGGTGCATATCCTTGAGTTCCGTACAAGCCGCCACCTGGTTGGCCCATTGTATTTATATCCATTCCCTGTTGAGTTGAAACTGGATTGTTTTGAGCTGGCATGGGTAGTAACACGCCGAAAGATCTGCGCGCCGGTTGACGAGAGGTGTTTGGGTTTGTGGGTGGATATGTTGGTACTGGGGTGGTCATGGAGGGGTTGGTACCATATGATGATTCAATTGCTCGATGGGATGCATTCACATCTGTGTTTTGATATCTTGGATTTTTTGGAACAGTATTGCTCATAGATGGAATGTTGCCACCTGGTGATCCAGATGGCAGATGAAGACCGTGACCAACTGCGGTCGGGTCGACTGGTCCAATGCTACCTCGAGCAACCAAAGATTGGGAGGGCAAATTGGGGTTTGTGGAGGCCGTCGCCAAAATATGACTTGGAATCGCTCTGGAAGGAGTGGGGCTGGATGGTGGTGGTTGGAGCATAGCAACTCCTCGTACTTGCGTCGGAAACTGATGATCTCTAGGAGACAATCTGGCGGCTGTTGGAGCCTGACGTGCAGGCGTGTTGTTGCCAACGGGTAAAAGATGCGTCAGGATATCAGCAGTTGCACCTCGTCGAGGTGGAGGCGATGGACCTGTTGTGACAGATGATCGCTTTTCCCGGTCCAATTCAGGAGAAAGCGGCACACTCTCGCCGGGTGGAGGTGGAATGACTGATGGGTAGACAGGACGCTGGCGTGTCTCAGTCGGCTCGAACATCCTCGCTCGATCGATGAAGTATGGCACTTCATCATCGTCCGAATAATGAGACATGGTTACAGGCGATCAGTATATAACCAGTTGAGATGGACCTTGGTTCACGGTACAAAATCGAGTTTCCAAGTGCAGTCATCGAGAAACGAAACATAAAAGGTGTGTGTTGTAGAAGCTCTGCCCCTTGGTACGAGGGAAATGTATTTTCCACGCACAAACACAAGTTGATTCACACGAGTCTCTCACTTCGAATGCTCTACATCACACGCAAGATTCGACATTTTACTCGGTTCGAAAGTAGTGTTTACTGAACTTTTCCAATACAATTGAGTGAATCGAGTCTGTAGTCTGTAGTATAAAGCATAGCAATTTAATAACAAAAGGAAAATCGGAATATCATAACTATGCCATTCAACCCTGGCCGAACATTCTTTCGTTCAGGAAGTAACTGTAATATGTTCAAAGTGAAAACATACTACTGTAGACTTTACTTATAGCAGCACTGAATCTTAGATTAACGGGAGGAATGGGTCAACACATATGCTTGAACACGATCACAACAGTCTTTTCTAAAACTCTAGTGCCTCTTGGAGAGCTATTGCGGCACTGATGGGCCAATATGAATAGGTGTCGTGTCGCGAAAATGCGTCAGTGGTTGTGTTGCATTTTCAGTGTTGAGTCAGTCACTAGAAAAGGAAAGTTTCCCATTATGAGACCCTGCTTTTTCCAATATCAAGTCTAGCCCATCAAAGATGACCTACAAAAACTCTTAAGCATGAAGCTTGTTCGGTGTACAATCTGAAATCTATTCCTTGGATAGAACAGCTGTATGGAGACCTTCTGTCGAGCAGCTCACCATAGACGTTGTCGGAGCGGGAAAAAAGAACAATAGACTCGATCAAAAAACAAAAAGTTTGGGGCCTCCAAGAGTCGAACTTGGGTCTTTGTCATTTGCCGTTGCCGTCCTCAGCTTGCTAACTGTTCCCCTAACTTTTGCCGCTGCTGCCTGTCCGCCGATGGGCCGCCCCTGTTCGGCGACAATGTGTTACCACTACACCAAGGCCCCCATTCATTGTTGTTTAGTAATGGTGTTGATATAATTATATAGTGAGTGATCAGGTAGATACAATGCCATTTCCCGTGCTCCAAAGCTTGGATACGCATTTTCTTATAGGCCAAGAGCCATATACCAATCTTTCGTTACCCAGAAGAACCACGCCTTGTCCCGTAAGATTGCTGTACCATTCTACTTTGTTATCAATGGATGAAATCCGCGTGTGAAACTGGAAGTGTTGTCAGACCGATAAACGAACGGGCTGAATTACTTTTTACATCCCATGGCAACAGCCGGTGCCATCAGCGGTGGCCACAAATTTGCCCTTTCGAAACAATCACCCGCTCTCGGGTTAGAGCTAGATTATGTCTAGGCGGAATGATTGAAGATCCTTAGCCACTTCATCGTTGGTCGATTATCTTTTTGGTATTTGTCTTTATCCGCAATTGGCGTATGAACGAGAGTTCACTCTTATTTTGACGATACCCGAGCTTGCCACGCCAAATATGCTCAACTCCTCAACGACCACGTATTGATGGCCAGTTACACTAAGAGTGCAACGGGAATGGATCTGTCGCTTGTCTGCTCACTCCAACTTGGCTGTTCTCTTCAGAGGTTCCAGCACTCTACGACCACAGCAACCAGCAGCATACGCGTGCAGCTTTGAAACCGAATCAAGAACTGTACGTTGGAATATACAATCTTTCTACCCTTGTTTTTTGCTGGATGGACCTATGCAAAAAGCAGACAAATAAATGCGTCCAATTTCCTGTTTATGCCCCAAGAGTAGTAACAGAGCTATTGTTCTATATTTACTTATGGAAGTCAAAGGAAATTTACGCTGAGTTCAAGGATTCAAAGTTACTTGTTGATGTAGGAATTGTTTCTCACAGTCAATATCGCTCCATCAACCAGGCACGCCTTGCCGCAGGATCCATTTCAGCCAACATTTCGTTTTCTGCACGCCTCGAGACAATATGACGATGGAACATTTCGATCCCAAGGGTCGACATGAAGTTCAGAAGTTCCAAGTCTGACTCAAGAGCGTCAAGAGCACGTCCAAGATTAGTCGGCAATTTGGTTGCAATACCGAGATCAGCAAGGTCGTTGTCAGCAAGTCGAGAAGGGTTTGCTAGGTTTGCGTTAGCACAGTCGTTCTATAAACGCACGCAGGACGTTGCGCGTTATTAGACTTACCAGGACAAGGTTTCATGGTCAACTTGAGTGACCTGTCAACTCCAAATAGGCCAGCAACGAGAAGGCCAGAAAGAGCAATGTACATGTTGGCCAGTCCGTCTAGACATCGAATTTCCCATCGATTCCAATTGGTGCGGCGAATCGGCACCTCACGATTTTGCTCACCCCAAGCGACCCACAAGCCGCTCGTCCAATGGTCGGCAGCCACTCTATCGTAACTTGAAGCATTTGGTAGAAGGATGCCGCAAAGAGAGGGGAGATGCTCGAGAATACCAGCAAGGAACATTTCCTGTAGCTGAAGAACCTCTTCTCGGGACTTCGTGGTCGAGTTCAGGCTAATGTGAGCGTGAGCTGCTGTGCCCAAGCCAGGGAACGGGACAGGATACAGTGTAGCCCTAAGATCCTTAGTGGCAACAACATGATGGATAATCTGACGAGCCTGAACCAAGGTGTCCACGGCAGAAACCAGAGGTAGCGGCGGCAAGACGATCTCATACTGTCCTGCGCCAGACTCGGCATGAAAAGCCAGTGGCTCTATTCCACTTGCCTGGAGAGCGTCGCATATTTCCACGAGCAAAGGGAAGCCAGTGACATATTGTTCGTCGCTAAATGTAGACCAGGCATGGTTCGAGTCCAGAGGCTCGTATTGAAGTCCCGATGTTCCTGTGGAATGTTTGGACGAACGTCTACATACGATAAATTCTATCTCGAAACCTACGTCGAACTCAATGCCATGCGTGGTCTTCCAGTGCCGTGCTAAGTTTTCAAGGCAGCTCCTTGGGCACTCGGGATGCGGCTCTCCTGCTTCGTCTGTAAAACTTGCGATGACGGTTCCACAGTGTTCTAGTGGTCCATTTGAGCTCATTGAACGGTAGGTAGAAAGATCGGGTTTCAGTCCCAACGATCCCACTGGAACACACATGGAAGTAGACGTGTCATCTTGCAAGGTACCCAGATTACCATAAGAAATATTGAAGTATTTGTCGCATTTGGCCATCTGCCTGAAGGATCCTATTGGGATTGCACGGCTTCGAAGGGTTCCAAGGTAGTCCAGCCATTCTACAAAGACATATTTGACTGAGCTGTGTATCCTATCGATAGATACTGTGTCCGAAATTGTCGTGGTTGTAGATTCTTGAGTATTCCATATTGGCTGAGCGACAGTCTGCTGTAAGATAGATGGCTGCGGTATCAGCCTTAATCAGCACAACCACATTAGACTCTAGAACCGGGCGGTGCCAGCTAGATATTGACTATAAGATTCCTCTAGTGTGCTAGACTTCGGTATATACTCAGGGAAATGGTGTTTCAGAGATCCAACTTCAACTTTGAAAGTACGTACCTCGCGAGCATCGATCAGTGCCGAATCTAAAGACGGCAGCGTCAACCCTAAACGATAAAGATTGTTGCTGTTATTAAACAGGACATCCTTTACTACGCCTTCAGCTTGCTGGAATGTGAGATCTCCAGAGTCCACAATATCCAGCATGACCTTTTCCAAAGCTTGACGGCCTTGCAGGTTTGCGAGGTAGAAGGTCTCTGGGTAAAGGTGGCCATCGGTACTCCAGAGAAGTTTCGACGTTGGAGCAAGCTCCAAAGCCTGCTGGAGTATCAGTTCTTGCCCTGCTCGTGACACCATTGGAAAGACGAGTCCTATGTCAAGGTAGACATTCTTGTAGACTGACGCAAGATAACCAGCCGAGGTCGTGTAAGGATATGAAGCATGCAATAGAATTATGGGGACAGTCGGAAACTCTTTGATAAGAGGCTGAAGCAGGGCAGGATTTGCATCTATCAATGATATGTCATTATCACCAAACCCAGTGTGGAACTGGAGGGGTTTTGCATGTCCAGTTGATACGAATCCAGCAGCCACCAGCTTGCAGGCACTGATGACGAGGGCATCACATAGACCCTTCGAATCGACTCTGAATCCCTTTGCCACACAAGTGGGCAGAAATAGCGTTCGAAAATCAATGAGACCTTGTTCGGTGACCTCGATATCTTGGTCCACTGTGACGCCAAGTCCGGATCGATAGCAGATGACGCTTTTGAATCCCACAACTTCGCTGTCTTGGATTGCATGCGCGATTGCCGTTTCGTATTTAGCGATGAACTCTACCCACGCCAAGGCACAACGCTCTTCATCCTCGACTTCAAGACCGATTGGGAGCTGCTTGTGGTGATGCATAGACTGAAGTAGCTCTGAAGCCACCGTCTCTATTCGAACAATGCGTTTGCAAGGCACTGCAGTGAATCCATTGAAAAAGCCGTAGGGATGAAAGCTGGACGGGTTACCAAGGCCATCATCCACAAGAATGGTGTAATTACCTGCAAGGCAGTTCCTCAAGAATTGCGTCTCATCCTCTGCACAGATCTTCATTCTCTTGTCAACAATATCCTGCCACGTCGCCGTAGGAGGTAGGTCAAACAGTGCTGATAATTGTTTGACAGTGCGAATATGAGCCAAAGTTGTGACAGTGTCATTCAAGGCATCGTCAGATGCTTCTGTGGCTACGCTCAACAGATCTCTATTC
This sequence comes from Leptoxyphium fumago, assembly GCA_001660795.1. Lineage (NCBI taxonomy): Eukaryota > Fungi > Ascomycota > Dothideomycetes > Capnodiales > Capnodiaceae > Leptoxyphium > Leptoxyphium fumago. The sequence continues at coordinate 42,986 of LSHF01000119.1, forward strand.
TTGATGCTGGTCTGAGCAAGTAGAAGGTTGTGGGCATGGTTGTCAATTACTGGGCAGTCTCGAATGACTTTACGCAAATCTTCTTTCGACATGATGGCCAATTTCTAAGTTCTCATGTTGTTACATGGCAGAGACAGCAGCTCGGTATGAGGAGTGGTAGAGTCAAATAACAAGGCCAAGGCCACCCTGATGCATGCACTATGACGGTGGAAGGAGATGGGCGATGGGGTGAGGTGATCACAACTATGGGCACTAAGGGTTAGGGTTAGGTTGATCTCGGCAATACGAGCTGGAGGCCTCCAATCAGGTCGGCGACGTCACCTACACGCCAGACTGTATACCTATATGGTGCAATCCACAAGCTTCAAAGGAAATCAATTAAGTATATCCACAGCAGACCTTTCAGCGAAGTTCGTTCTCTCTGAACTATAGCACAGCTTACAGGTGAGATTTTCGCAAGCACAATGCCAACAGCACTAGTCGTTGGAGCAACTCGAGGGCTGGGACACTCCCTCGCTGGACTGTACGTCGATAAGGGCTACACTGTGTACGGCACCAGCAGATCTGCTCAAACATCTAGCTCGCAAGAAAAGATACACTGGATCTCTGGGGTTGATGTCGCCGAAAAGTCCGCAGGCGAGATCATAGCGGACGGATTGAAAGGCAGCAAACCGGACGTGACAATCATTTCTGCCGGATACTTCGGTAAGGAGTCCTTTGACGAACCAGACTGGGATGCCGAAGTCAAGATGTATACGACCTCGGCCATTGGACCGGTCTTCATTGTGCACGCACTCGAAAAAGCTGGTCTGTTGGTAGCTGGCTCGAAGATCATATTGATCTCGTCCGAGGCAGGCTCCATTACGTTGAGACACGAGAGCGAAGGCGGTGGGAATTTTGCTCACCACGCTTCGAAGACTGCTCTTAACATGGTTGGCAAATTACTTAGCCTCGATCTCAAGGACAAGGGTGTTGCGGTAGCCCTGGTGCACCCTGGATTCATGCGGTCTGAGATGACTAAAGGCGTCGGCTTCGACAAGTTCTGGGAGAGTGGTGGTGCTGTGGAGCCAGAGGTTGCTGCTAAGTCGGTGGTCGAGTGGGTTGATGGCTTCGACATCAGCAAGACCGGCCAGTACTGGGCACCACGAGGACCTGCGTAAGTGATCGTTGAGATGCGGATGATCATCTTCAACATAACGTAGAAGAGTATTTGTTAACATCCTTCATAGGGACATCGGCACAGCGGAAGCAACACTGGGGCCAAAGGATACGCTTCCGACTCCTTTGCAGCTGCCATGGTAGTTCGACTCGCAGATCTAACATAACCTTACCAAGTAATTTGGTCCAACGATGCCAGAGGGTCTATACTTCAAGTTCTAATGATTAATGCTGCACTACTTTGTTCTTCCTCAATAGGTGATGCCCGAGCTCGTTCTTGACAATCGCATTGCCCTATAATGAGTGTAACATTGGCATTGTTGAATGATACTCTAGTATCTTATTCAAACAAAGAGCCAAAGTGATACATGTTTTGTCTTGTCCCACTCAACGCTGGTTATTCAGTCTTTTCTGAATCCATATCCTGTATCTGGTGCCAGTCTATCATCATGCTTCTGCTATGCCCTCGAAATCGTCAGGATCCACCACTGTCCATGATCCATCGCTGTCCACGATCGCTTGACTCTCAGGTGTGTGGTTAATCTCGAAGAATCTTGCTAGGTCAGCATCCGGATGATTGCTGTTTTTCCCCAGGTAACGACTTAACGGAACTGTATGTTGAGATTAGGATGAAAGTTACAGCATTCGACACTCTCTTCAAAAAGCGGATGACGATTCGCAATAAGCTCATCGAGACTCGTAACGTCTGGATATCATGCTATGTGGTGCAGGATAGTTGCACGGTCGTATGGTGGTGATGAGTTTGCGCCGACGCGACTTGTGTTCATCGTGTCTTCGCTCGCATATAGCATGGATAAACGGAAAAGGTGAAGCTCAATAGGAATTCCACTGTTCCGTCAGTGGTTGACATTTCGAGCACACAGTGAATATGAACATGGTGAAGAGTTGATGTGGTAGACTATCGCGTGAAACATGTCGGTGGGAAGGTTGAGAAAGAGCGAAGTACGATTCACTCAGTGCGTGTGAGTCGGAGTCTACTCGCGTCTTAGTGTTTTCACAGTCCAACAGAAGCTATTCGACCACAACGAAGCATCGCAACTCGTCTCACAGAAGTCACTCACCAGGAATAACGTCTTAGCATCGAGGCTTCAACCCTCTAAAGCCTGTCAATGTAAGCCCAAATCATTTCATGAGCACAGGAAAGGCTTCTCGTGATCTTGCAAACTTGCGCTTGGGCGTCTTGTCTTCCTCTCACTGATTGATGACCAGCTGTCCAGAGTACCGCATAAGACCAACCACATACTACCTCAGCGAGGACTATTCAGAGCTCGTGTTCAATCACCCTCAAATCAACATGCCTTCATTGAACAATCGTCGCGACCCTGTGCATGACGACAAACGAGCAGACTCACCTGATCCGGATATGCGTGAGTGCATGAACCGTCTGCATGAAGATGAGAGTACGAAGCTAATACCATGACAAGCTCCAGATGGTATGTCGTATCGATCGAATGGCGGTTCCGGCTGGGAAATCCCTGATCTGTTCTTCAAGGAAGTGGACATGGAGATCGATCCCCAGCAGCTTCCTCGCTCCGTGGTGCCGCCCCACAGTGAAGACGACGACGACGACGACAACGATTCACCTGAGCATATCATCACATCGAACCTCAGGAGGCGCGAAAACTCGCCGAGGTTTGAGGAACGCCAGCTCGATCTAACTTTGAGGAACAATCGCCGAGTCGAGATCGATCTGGCTCTAACAACTGCTTACAACCATCGTGCGAACAATATACTTGAACGACTCGAAGTGGTGAAAGCCAGGAAGATGGGCATGCGATATCCAGGCGCTCAAGCCAACAACGGTCCTAGGTCCATCCAAAATCGAAGAAGAAAGGCTGGCGAGGCTCGCGGCTTTGTTGCACTTCCGGATGTCCTTGTAAACGCGCCACCAAGCACTGCAGCACCTGCGCTTCTTCATAGGGCGGAAGGCTCCATGCCACAGTCTCAACCGAGGCAAGCACTTGGATCTGCAGTGGTGCCATCCAATCCAGTCTTGAGTCGTGGCGGATCATCGAGCCAGACACGAGATCCGAGTAAACATCAGGAAAAAGATCCGGACAGGGACCAGATTCAATATCCAAGTATGGACCAGTCGGCGAAGGCAGTCGAAGATACTCGGGCGAATAATGGCAACCAGACGACTCAGGGTCCAGCAACTGCACAGGGAAAGAGGCCCAGAGGGAACACGCCAGTAGCAGACAAGTTCTACATCGGCAGTGGAACGATTCCAGAGGATGTTGTGCAAGCTGTATCTATTATCCGGATGATCCCGAAGAACAAGAACGGCCTGCCGCAGCGTCAGGCGATGATCAAGCACCCGAGCTTACAGAGTAGCATTTCCACAGTCGGCTTCTTGAGAGTCAGAGGGCCATTGCAGCCATTCTTTGGCGACTTGAGACTGCTCACCAAGAAAGAGTGGCAACACTTAACGAAAGAAGCCGATCCGGACGAACGATAGATGAAGTGGATTAATAATTTGCGCATCTTAACGGATGGACGCAGAGATGAGTACTTTGTGGGAAAGGGTTATTGTTGAATTCCTTCGCCCAATGAGACGAGCTATCCCAACGAGCCAAATCCGGCAATCACTCGGATTGCCTACTGCTCGTGAGATGAGAGCAGATGACGAGCTGGAGGACACGCCGTCTCGGGAAATCGGCGATATACTGGTTCTAGCATGTCTTTTCTGAATACCAACCGACTAATGTTCAAGTACGTACACACTTTGACAGTGTGCAGGAATGTGATATCTCTCGCTAAGCCGAATCACCAGTCGGGAGGAGGTCAAATCAACAAGCCATGAAATTATGACTTGAATCCACATGAGGCTTCAGTCTTCGTTCTAGGAAGGTCCTTTTGCATGTAGGAAGCATCTGTCAAATGTCTGGACAAGCTTATCTGCAATGAACGCTACGGATCGATAGCGTGCCGTCTACACGAGGCGAATCTGGACAATACCGAAGGTAGCCAACGCTCAGGTCCACCCCTCCCACTTAGCCAGCAAGACTCCCCCATCCAACAAGCATCCGTCAACAACCGTGTGAGCGGCACATGCGACACGATCTCGCCATTATTGCAAGTGCGCACATGTGTGTGTGTGCGCGTGTGTGTGCGTGGGAGCCACACAGTCTCACCATCCACCCAATCCACTCGTTCGCATGCCATGTGGCCCGGTCGAGGCCAAGGTGAACTACAGAGCTAAGACGATGGCCAAGCGCAGCAGCGGCATGCTTGGTGTGCTTAATCCCGACCACCCATGATGAAGTGGCCGCGGCTGTGGAAGCCCCAGAACGCCGGCAGGGTGGGTCGTCGCTCATCATCCTCCGGTGCTATCTCTCGGTGGACAACGAAAGGAGCAAAAGCCACGGATTACCCATGCAGGCAGATGAAGGAGAGACTGTGGGCAGACGTGGCGAGAATCGGTAATGGCCGTCGCTGGATCAGGTCACAACGTGGGATGGGATGCATGCAGTGATAAGAGCCTGGTATTGCGCGAAGGGCTGCTCGAATCAAACCAACCACATTGCAGCACAGGCGAGGGCATCGTATAACCAACGAAAGACTTTTTGTCAGAGGCACACGACATTGCACTGCGACCTTCCTGTCGGGGTCTAGCTCGCTGGCATCCCTTATCCCCCGCATCGCCCGGGCTCTCCAGGCGCCGCAGACCTGCTTGCAATTGACCTATGATCGTGACGACGCACAACTTCCGAATTACCCAGCTGCTGTGTCTGGACGGGCAGGACGGCTTAGGCGGGCATGCTTCTTCGCATAGACCCGGCACTAGCCTCGAGATAGCGGTTCAGAAGCTCTCGAGTCGAGAGGCAGTAAGGCCTTGAAAAGGCAAACCTCCGATCGTTCAATAACATTCCTACGCCACTGGCCATCCCGCTACCTCCTACCCTCACATTCGAGACCAACTACCCCCTCCTGTTGGCCGTTGTGGATTGGCCATCCGGACTGGATGCAATTACCGCGACCACGATTACCTGTGAGTTTTATCACATATCGATATGGATGAGATTGAGACGGAAAGTGGAATTGGCCCAGCCGCTGTGAGCCTCCTGTGCTCGCTCAGACGATTATCGCCCAGCTCAACGGTCGGTCGATGGCTTCTTTCAACACGGGGGAAGCAAGCCCAGTTGACATCCGAGGGAAAGAAAAAAGTGTAGTTACAATGCACACCAATCAAGGGGTTTTGGATGTTTGCGGCAAGTAAACTCTCACATGTACTTCCTTATGCATCCTTCGCCCACACACCCGGCTAGCTCCTTATGGATCATTAGGCAGGTTGCTGGGTTTGCTTGGGACGGTAGAATGTTCGAATACACACTGTACATGCAATACTTCCGATACGTGAAGTGGCGCGAATGGACAAGCCCAATTTGCCTCTATCAACTGGTGGCCTCTGTTTGGCCCCGGGCGTGAAATCAGTGGAGCCGTGCTTATGGTTGCTTATCTTCTCTTAGCGTATCGTCTGCCTTGCCGCCATGCAACCTTCTGCGCACCCATGCAGTGCTGGCTCCCGTTTCGTCTCAATATAGCAAGGGTGGAGAGTGTGCGCCCTTCGCTCAGGCCGAGGAGGCATATGATGCGGTATGCACGATAGCACGGTAGTCTATTGTAGTGTATGGTGAAGTATATGTAAGATGCTCTACTCGCCCTCATGCTGATGCTTTCCCTTCCGCTCGCTCTGTCTGTAAGCTGCAGTTTGGTCTGCTCGATCCCACCAGTTGTACTTCGACAGCCCGCCTCGACACTCGTTCAAGATCATGGCGACCCTTGCGCCAGCAGCAGTTGTTGGCGATGGTGGCGACCCTAGACTCTCAGCCGATGCGTCCCGCCCACCAGTCTACACTGCCAGAGCCGATCATGATGCGGGCGCCCATCCGGGTGCTATGATGGTCCATGATCCCAACATCTTGATCGAGGAGTACATGTACTACGCTAAGCTGTCTCGTGAGGAAGAGCGTAGCCTGGAAGCCCCATCGAACCCATGGCTGATCGCTTTGGGACTCGCCAAGAAGAACCAATCTGCCGAGACCGTCGGCCAGGCTTCTGACGCTGCTGAAGACGAGAAGAACGGAAAGACCGACTCTGCCGCAACCGCTGTCAGGCCAAGCCCCGTCAGTGATGCCGAATGGCACCAGGCACAGCGTGCGGCCAGGACCGCCGGTTGGGGTGCCATGTTCTTCTTGATCACCACCGACATTCTTGGTAAGTCGTAAGCTAACAACTCAATTAATTGACTGTACTGACGACTTCCAGGACCGTTCTCCGTACCTTGGGCACTTTCTCAGATGGGATACGGAGAAGGTATTGCACTTTACACCGTTTTCGGTGTTATGGCCTTCTACGCTGGTGAGTGCATTTTGTCTTCGACAATCGTAAACTTTACTCGGCTTCAGCGACTGATCGATATACAGGGTGGCAAATTTGGCGCATGTTCTTGCAGCTCGACTCTACTAAGTACCCCATGAAGTCGTATGGTGTCATTGCCTACCGTGTCTATGGCCCTTGGGTTCGTCACCTGGTCAACTTCTTGCAGAGTCTCCAGCTCATCTTCAACGTCGGTGTCATCATCATCGGTAACGGTCAGGGTCTCTGGCAGATCAACAGCAAGATCTGCTATACCGTGTGCTGTGTGATCTGGGCCGTAAGTTGAACCCAATTCCCGTCTTTTCCTCATTCGACATGTTGCAAGAGACTAACATTCGCGATTTTAGGTCTGTGGTATGGTTATCGGCCAGATCCGTACGCTGCAGAAATTCGGCTGGATTGCCAACATCGCTGTCTGGATGAACGTCGTCGTTATGATCATGACCATGGCGGTTGTGGCAAACTCGCTACCCAACTACGACATTGCTATGGTTCTGAACAGCATGACTATCGATACCCCACCTGCGCCCGTTCATGTCACTGGCAGTGTTCCTCCAGGCTCGAAGCTCACGGACCAGATTGTCGGACTGATGCAGGCAGTATACTCGTACGGCGGTGCTATGCTTTACTGCGAGTTCTTGTCTGAGATGAGGCGACCAATGGACTTCTGGAAGGCAATCGTATGCGCCGAGAGTTTCATCTACGGCTGCTACCTCTTTTTCGGTGTCTTCGTCTACTCTTACCAAGGCCAGTACACTGTCAACCCTGCCAACCAGGGTCTGTCGCTTCGTGGACCACTTGTTGCTGGCAACATCATCAGCTTGTTGTCCGCTCTTATCGCCGCCGGTCTTTACGGTAACATTGGCATCAAGGTCATCTACCAGAATCTGCTTCAAGAGTTCCTGCATTTCCCAGACCTGACCAGCACCAAGGGCAAGTTCGCCTGGGTTGCCTGTGTGCCGGTCTACTGGGGTATCGCCTTCGTACTTGCTGCTGCTATCCCCAACTTCAGCGCCCTGTCTGGTCTTGTCGCCGCCCTGTGCATTCTGCCATTCAGCTACACCTTCCCGCCTCTTCTCATGATCGGTCTGGAGACCCAGCGTGATGCCGTCCAGCCGGGCGAGGGCTTCGACCCTGCCACCAACAGGGTTATCCGTCATGACAACGGCTGGCGTCGTTGGGCCAGGGGCTACATGGCCAAGCAGTGGTATGTCAAGATGTTCAACACCTTCTTCTTCCTCGGCTCTGTCGTCACCTTGGTTCTTGGTGCCTATTCCGCGATCGTCGGCATCATTGATGCATACGATGGTGGTTACGCTAGCCCATTCGGCTGCACGCCTTAGTTTTGTTTACCAAAATCGCATGACGAGCTGGATTTACGACTGATGGACGGGAATCGCTGTGGAAGTAAAGAAACGCTATGTCGAAGTTTCATGCACATCCCTATTTTATAACATAAAGATATGCCATCCATTTGAAAGCTTCTCAACTCCTTGCTCTCCCCATGCTCAGTCAATGGATGTGAAAAACTGCTTCGTAGATTGAAGTCGGCAATCGAACGGTTTGCATGCAGCAGCCCGTTTTGCCTCCAGTGGGAACTATTTCTACCTCTCAACCTCTTGAGTGCAGCTATAACACGTGACTTGCTCTTGTAGGTCAGGACCTCGATCGTTGGATTCATCATACGTCACTTTGTCCGGATTAGTCACCGCAGTCAGTAGACACAGATAGCAACCCTGACCCAACCTTGCGATGGCCTGCCATGAACAGTTCTAAGCAAAGCGCAATACAGAGCCTCTCAAAACATAAATCATGCCAGCGACCATGCATGACTGAGCCCCTCTTCGCTTCAAGTTCCTCCGCGTGAGAAGATCGACTTTGCCATAGTTGAAGACGTCGACACGCTTCACACGGACATCATGTACCAACCACTTGCCCAGCTCTTTCGAATACACCACTCCCATACCAACACCAGATGTTTACGGACGCTTGAGGCGTCGGAAGATATGATATTGTTTTCTGGGGCTTGATCGAGAAGGCCGCGACCACACCATATCCGACATTCCGGCATCGTGACTCTGATCTTTGAGGCTGAGAGGACCGCTGGCTGGTGCGAACCGGACCAATCAATAGAACTACAGGCTTGTGGAGAGAGGCCATTTCCCAGCGTGTTCAATTGTCAACGCCATTCACCGAACTGGTATGGCTTCGATCTTCACGTATGAGCCGGATCCGCCACGGGTGGCATCGCCATGGAACGACGCCGAGGTGGAGCAATCGCTAGGAAGTAGGACGCAGGTCACGTCGTCAACAGTGGGAGGCTCTACTGTTCGGCTCAATGCTGCATCTCTCAGGCTGCCAGCTGAGCCACAAGAGGGACCTGTGGAGTACAAACTGCATCTGCTGTTGCGGCCACGACGCAAATTCACTTCTATCTCTACAATTGATCTTTCCACTGCAGCAAAGCATCCGAGTACTTCAAGGAAGCTTCCTGCTCGTGCTGGGTCTGGATCCGAGTCCCTGCTGGACTCGAACCTTACTTCGGGCGTTTCGACACCATCTTCCAGCTCGGTCCAACAGTCTCGCCAGCATAGGTTGCAGCAACTCACGACCCAGCTTCTATGGAGGCTACAACAGTCCTCCCCACATCACACTTCGTCGGCGAGCAACTTCATTTTGCCAACGCTGCCTAATGCCCTACCTGAGCTTGAAGCGCCTCGTCAAGTTGGCAAGCTTTTACACGGTTTGGAAGAGAGCCAAGGCGCATTGTATGAAATAGGTGTGGCGGATGAGGGAACGTTAGTTGGTCTGACTGAAGACGAGATGGCCGAGAGTCTCAACAACCTTAGAGCGATGGCTGCGTGCCTTGGTTGCACTGTCGAAGTGCTCCGTGAAGAGACCGTAGGAAGTTGTGACTGGTTACAAGACGAGATTGTCAACGGGCAACAGCACGCCCGGCGCCACACAAGCAAACTGATAGTCGCCGAGGCTCTTGTTAAACCGCTTCTGCAGGACATTGATGCTTTAAAGGCCGTACCTCTGACACATGTGGGAAATGCAGTGTCCTCTGCCACAAGTGGAAACGAAGAAGTAGCTGAAGCCACTGAGCAAATTCGGGTGACTCTTATTGGACCAACAATGTCAGGAAAGTCCACACTCCTGGGAACCCTTACCACTTCGACATTGGACAACGGTCGAGGACAGAGCCGCCTCAGCATGCTGAAACACCAACATGAAATCAGTTCTGGCGTTACAAGTTCCGTTACGCAAGAACTCTTTGGGTATACCGAAGATAATCATCGTAACATTGATGTGGTCAACTTCGCCTCAAATAACATTGCCTCGTGGATCGACATCCATGCGGCTTGCTCTGGAAATAGACTGGTCTTCATCTCGGACTCTGCTGGTCACCCCAGGTATCGACGTACTACCGTCAAAGGCTTGATAGGCTGGGCGCCACACTGGACACTTCTTTGTGTGCCAGCTGATGATATGGAGGATAGCTCTGGGAAGACTGGGAGCACTGCCGGGTCGCAGAAGTCACTCGGTGCTGCAGTCTCCAACATGGACCTTTCATCGGCTCAACTTGATCTGTGCTTAAGACTCGGGCAACCACTTGTTATAGTAATTACAAAACTTGACCTGGCGTCGCGGACTGGTTTGAGGGAAACTCTTTCTAAGATCCTCGATCTCCTGAAAGCTGCCGGTAGGAAACCCATCATTATGCCAAACAAGCCAGGAGTATTCACAGAGGCGCAGCTGCAACAGCTACCCGAGACATCTTTGGAGAGCGCGTACAAGGCAGCATTACCCCTATTGAACGATCCTACGCTGTGTGTTCCTATTGTGTTGACAAGTGCTGTTCATGGCACCGGTGTTCACAATCTCCACGCATTGCTTAATGAGTTGCCCATTCCCCCAGCCCCATCACCACCCGAGAATGCTCCAAATGTACTGTTTTACATCGAAGACGTGTACAGAAGGACTGCCGATGTTGCTGGCATTGTGGTCAGTGGCTACCTGCGATCTGGTCAGGTATCCATTGGTGACACATTGACGTTGGGCCCATTCTCAACACTGGACATCTTTGACGAATCCGAGGATTCAGATGAGAGACCATTGCACAGAGCGGGCAACCTGCCCACATCTAGATCCTTTCCAGGTGCATTCAAAGGCTTGAACTTGGGTCCCGACCGTTTTCATTGGCCGCTGTCTGTTGGGGAATGGAGCCGAGTCAAAGTGATTAGCATTCGCAACCTGCGACTCCCAGTGCACACTATACATTCTGACCAAGTCGCCACGCTTGCGCTCATACCAGAAGACAGCCGACCCAATTCGGTGGCTGAATCGAAAGCCGCAATGTTGAGGGTCCGCAAAGGTATGGTTCTGGCAAGCATCCAGCCCCTTGCCGCCAGGAGCTTCGTTGCAGAATTTCGCCCTGAGGATATCAGTGGACTTACTGTAGGGAACCATGTTGTGGCGTATGTAGCAAGTGTCAGAGCAGCGGCCAAGGCGGTGTCCATCAGAGCTTCCAATAGCACCCACGAACCACACAACGATACGACTGGCACTGCTGGAAAGCGGCTTGAGGATTTGGACTCACAGGACCCCAATCCTTTCGCCCTTGACGAGGACACTATGGATGCCGAACATGCCCAAATGCAAGGAGGTACTGGGGACTCCCCAGTCAGTTTCCTCGTCACATTCCGCCTGGATTCCTCGAGAGAGTTTGTCCCCATCGGCAGCAAAATTCTCATTATGCCTGGTAGTGTCCAGGTGTCATATGGGGGGCAGAAAAGAGGGCAGAAAGGTATACCAGGCCTCGAAGGCTATGTTGGTATCGTTCGTGAGGTCCATGGTTGACATCAGTTTCCTTCTACTTCATCTTCATGGCCACACCGTTGACCAGAGAAGGAAGAATTAGTGCGTTCTATCCAGTCCAAAATCTTATCATTGTATGGGAAGTGAACCATTCCTCTCTGTGCCAACATATCAAAAGCCTCGAACTGTATTGAGCATGCCTTCAAATGTTAATGATAAATGAAACAATAAATGAAAAGCAGTTGTAAGGAATCGAAACGCGCAGTCACGTGATACCTGCACATGCAAGTCATACATCATGCATGAGCCAAATCGACGGGACGCGTTCTGCTGTCATCTCGTCCGGTGCCGCTGTCTCGTCTCGTCCTAGATCCTCTATTCAGCCTCGGCGACGGGTCAGCTTCAACGCTTGACAGGTGATTAGGTAAGCCTAGACTTTTAGAAACCTACATGTAAACTCAACTACATACCTGTCTGAGGCCCTGAACTCGGGATTTACAGTGTCTGATCTACTATTCTTCGCAACACACCTCCAGTGTGTCATTCATTCGCCTCTCCGACAGCTGGTCATCCTCGTATCCGGCGGACTGCGACAGTGTGACAGGTCGACAACGTCTCACATGACTATCTGTGCCGACCGATAGCTACGATATAAATCTCACACATTTCCAACCGAGCTAGACGAGAAGGGCGACACTACACCGCTCGCCTGCTTCCACTCTAGACAGAAGTACGCTTCCCCATCCGCGTTATAGTTCAGCTTCAACAGTGCAGAAATATGAGGGTCGCAACGTCTCCAGCCTGAACCGTCGAAGAAATCTGCGGGCAAACACTCACGGAACCATGGAATCGCAGTTCAATGGTTCCCATGGCCCGGGCCAAACGCGGTTAGAAACCAGTGCCAATACCCTCAGTTCAATCAGGAGCGCCCTCGAAGCTACTCTGGACCCAAAGGTTTCCAACGATATTAGGTTGCAAGCACTCGACCACCTAGAGTCTGTCAAAGCGCAACCGTCGGCGCCGCAGTACGGCTTTGAGCTGGCGGATGACTGGCAGCAGCCAGAGCCGGTGAGGTACTACGGGCTGCAGCTGTTGGAGTTCGCAGTGCGATATCGCTGGACAGAGTACAACTCCAACCATCTCGAATCTATAAGGACATGGGTCAAGCGGTTAGCTGGCTCGTTTCGAGAGACAGATCCGCTCTATATCCGTAACAAGATCGCACAGTTATGGGTAGAAGTAGCAAAGAGAAGCTGGGGTGATGAGTGGATGGATATGGACAAGTTACTGGTCGATCTCTGGGAATCTCAATCTACAGCCGAGAAAGGGTTGGCAAACAAGCTTTTCGTGCTCTATGTGTTGGAGTCTCTGAACGAGGATATCGCCGGGAGCAAAGAGGATCCCATTGCAGGACTGAGATGTGTAGTTCTTGGCCATGCCTTGAACGAAATCACCATTCCAGAAGGCCTATACAGGGAGCACTTGGAGACCAGGAGCAGTGTCGTCGAGGTAAGAGAGGCAGGACCTGGCTGGCTGGCAAGGGTATCTGGTTTCTTTGCCGATTGTGTGAAGCAAGCCAGACTCGGTGGAGATACTGGTCTGTCATCCTNCCTGTCAAGTTGTGCATCTAAGGCCTTGAACGCTCTCAAGCCGATGGTTTCATGGATCAGTCTGAAGGCCGTTCACGAAGTCGGCTGTATTGACAGCTTCTTTCTCCCATTCCATACCTCTGATGCTGCCCTTCAGACCGCTGCAATTGAAGCACTATACGCGCTTTTGAGCCGTCAATATAATGCCCATTTTCATGAGATATGGCTTGATCTCGTCGGTCAAACTCTCAGATCCGACCGAGTCAGCATGCTTAGACATGCCTTTCAGCAGTCATTTTCATCTCCAGGCGAAGATGATGAGAAGCACACTTTCCAGGAGAAGCTGAGTGAAACAGTGTCGGTATTGACCTCGTATGTCGCCCAACACCCCAAACTTGCACAACATGAAAACCATGACATGGCTGCCTTTTTTGAACTGCTGGTCAGTATATTACGAAGCTCTAGCCTGCTTGTTAGTATACCCGTGCTTCATGCCTGGACAAAGCTCCTGGCTTCACAAGACGACACGACTATTGATCTCGTCTTCAAAGCTCTCGGTGCTTTATTAGAGACATGCAGTTCCCGGCTGATCAGGTATGAAGCCCTACCCGAAGAATCAGATAGTGAGCTTGTTCAGTGGCTGTATGAGGATTTTGATACGATGCCTGAACGCCATGCCTTCCTGGGCAATTATCGTCGCTATTGTGTCTCGATCATTGAATCAATCGCCCGTTCCCGTCCGCTCGAGGCTCTCGAGCATGTATTAACTCAGGCTCAAAACCTGCTCAGCAACGGGGCTTACTCTGCAAGTCGAGGCTTCAACCCATTCCAGTGGTCCAAAATCCAGCCTAGCGTTCTAGAGTTTGATGCCCAGTTCAATGTTGTACTTAGTACCCTAAAGGGCTTCTCTCGCTGGTGTAATGACATCAATGTTATACCTTCTGAAGATCCTTTGCATGAGAAGGCGGAACAAGATAAGACCGCGGCCATCAGCATGATCCAACAATGGAGCTTCAGCATCATCAACACGCCTGTCGATGACCCTGATGCCGCATCGCACACCCTTCAAATGCTTGTTGCAGTCTTGAGAACAATCAAACCTCAACCATCTATCGAATTTGTACTTCAGGTCGTCCAACATATCCTGACAATATCGCTTAGTGGCGACCAGCAAGCTAAATCATATACAGACGCGGCAATAGGTTTCGAGGCCCTCAGGGTTGTCGAGTTACAGAAACTGGCATTGACGTTTTCGGATGAGCTTCTTGAAGTCTACCAAGAATTGAATTCAAGGATCGAGTTCCTAGCGGAGAAAAATGCCAGCGATGGCAGACTTGTCTGGGGATACCGTTCTTTCTTGTTCATGATTGTCCATCGTGCTCAACGCATTGAACGAGATCTAAAGATTCAACGGTTGCGGGATATGTTACGGCCGGTCTTTGAACAATGGCAGAGTCCCGGTCTGGAGCAGAGTATGTCATCATTCCAGGCATTCTGCGATGGCATGGCTTTGAGCGACCTCCCAGCCTTCTGGCAACAATATCACTTTGCACAGGTNGCTGATTGGTCGAACAAAGAGCTCGATCAGGCAGGAAAAGAGCGACAGTCACAAATTCAGCACCGTAATCAAGAGGATCTACCTTTACGCATGACGAAGTCCCTCCTCGCCGTAACAGCTGAGAAACTGGGGGAGGATACCGAAAATTTCGACGTCGCATGTACTATCTGGGGTCCCGCAATCCCTATGATCTTACCGAATCTCCTGTCGATGTTGAAGCACGCCCAAGCTTTTCAGAACGTTGAGAATTGGGCTCGGCTTCCTGATAATCTACAGGCGGTGTTCAAGAGAACATTTCAGGATCGATTCTGGCAAAGCGGCATATCGAACGAGAGTAAGGACGAGTTTTATGCCCGCATCGCTGGATCGAAAACAAGCTATGAGGGCTTTGCAAGTACTATTCGAGCATCAATGAGGAACATTCGTGAACAGGGATATCATCTGATTTATCTAATGGCCAAATTCGAAGGCTCTTTCTTTAGCCTGGGTCAGGATTTGGGCAACGAACTAAGCGTAGCCCTCTTTACAGACGCACAGCATCTCACTGCGAACAACCTTCACCCGGTGATCAACTTAGTGACAGGTCTGGTGGAAAGATGTCCTTCCCACTACCGTATGCAATTCCTGCCACCCATCCTGCGTGGCTTGTTTCTGGCAATGGACGCCAAAATCGTAGCTGAATGGGAGCATATTGCAGCGACAGCAGCCAAAGTCGATGGGATCAACGACACCGACGAGCTTAGCGACGAGATGAGGATAGAGAGTGTTCTGAGGCAGCTCACGTACGCAATGGTGTCATTTGTGACCTTTGTATTGGATTATGACAGACTACAACAGAACCGTCAAGTCGGCGCATCTTCAGGGGAGCACAGTAACGGCCATGCGCACGACCGGACCGGCTCTTCCAAACCCACACTCAGCGATCTAGTCCTGTCCAATCCTGCTATTCTCGAGCCGCTGATACTCTTCTGCACGCACGCGCTCCGCATGCATGATACACGCTGTTGTACCATCATCACCAAGGTCTTCCGTGGCATCATCCCGAAGTTCACGGGCGATGCAGCGCCTGCACCGCAGGTGCGCGAATTCATCTGCACAGAGGTCCTCAAGGCCTGCATCACGTCGTTGAACGAGCCATACTTCGCAGACATGCAGCGGGATTTGGCCACGCTCATTGCGCAGATCATTCAGCTGTACGCGCCCAAGACCAGGGCGCCGCGGGACGTTATCCGCTCTCTACCCGCCATGGAGGACGCCAAGGTCGATAAGGCCATGGCAAAGGTGGTCAGGGGCGGCAATGACAGAGCTCAGAGGGCTGTCATCCTCGACCTCCTCGAGGGAGTCAGAGGCGTCAGCATCTATGAGAGTGGTAAGGTCGACAAAGCTCGTTCCACTGGCACAGGCACAGGCGCCGCGCACCTCAAGAGCAAGAGCTCCATCAAGCAGCGCTATATGGATGTCGAGCAGCGTCCGGGCGTTGTCGACGGCAATGAGGTCGGTTTGGAGGAACTGGGTGGGCTGTTCGGCGACGCTTAGTGGAGTCGGCTGGACTCCAGTCTGGACGACTTTAATGCATACTTGTTTCTTTGAACAGGTCACATACATTTGCACTGGACATGGATGGCAGGCTGCATGTCCGCTTGATGAGCGTGACTGGGAAGAAAAGCCACCGTCCTCGAGAAGAAAATCTCGTGTCGGAACCTAAACTGAGATGTGCATTTGCTTCCATTTGGTTTTAACACATCTGCAACACCAGCTGATTGCTACGGTAGTTCCCATAGTAATATGATCACTTCCTGTGGAAGCCTCTACGAAAACCCTACTCGACCCGAATATGAATTGTGCACCTCTTGCAGTGAGCAAGTAGCGATCCTGGATCAGGGCGGTGTACAGCTTGCGTCCAGCCTGCCAGGCCGTCAACCAGACGTCTAGTCAGATTTCCAGCCACCACAAGGGCAAGAGCAACGGCACCGGCTCTCGATCAGACCTCCGACTCACCGCTCATGGACTCAACGAGGACCAACCTCAACACCTTAGCTAATGGCACTCCCAACAACATACTGGCTGTACCTCTCAAGCTGCAGTGATCACACCACCATGGACGGCTATCTCGACCTCTCAACCTGTGAGATCAGGGACAGAATTGAACGGACAGCGTCGACAACGAACTGGTGTGTAAAGCTCGAGGCTAGAAACACCATGGATGCCACTCTCGTAGTGTGCGCTATCAGATTTGCTGAATCCTATCGAAACGGTCCTTCCTATGTTGGGAGGTGAGATCACAATTGAGACTGCGTCATATTCCACCTTCGCCTTACTTAGGTGTTCCATACCTTACCTATTTGATGCGCTGCGCCAAACTAGACCTTGTAGTGTTCGGAGACATATGTCCTCATGATGAGTGATCTCTTTGAAGAAGCGTCCCTCCTTCGTTCGCCTGTTCATGTGGTCTAGATTTGTGTTGAAAAACATGCAACGGGCGCAAATAGTAGGCCTTGTAGAACCAATACCCATTTCGTAACTGATAGCCTTACCTCAAGACTACTGTTCCATTCAACTTCCTGATATTCTAGCGTTCCGGCTGGATCGAGAGCGAATTGAACTGGTGGCGGCACTTGCCATGGAAACATCTGGTCTGAATGCCTGCAGAACGGTAGTAATACCTATCGCTGGCGGTGCCCCTAGTAGTGGTATAACCATCTTCGCTCCTATTGGGTGACCGTGTCGGCTATGATTCGCGCCCACTGCCGTTAGATCTAATCTCTCGCTCAACGACATGCTGTTGAATCTCGTCACTTGCCTACAGATCCGATGGCTGCTCTCTTTGCTTCACTAGATCCATTCGCAATCTTCGGGATAACTGTACTAGACCAATAGCTTCTGCCTTGGAATGAGAGCGTTGTTCGAGACGCATGAGGGGGATTTGGCGATCTTCATGAAGTACGATGTCACAAACAGCTAATAGGATGGAAGGAATGAGACTGCAGTAAGTCAGAGTGAATGAAGGATGGCGGACCTGGGCAAGATGAAGATGGAGAAGATCGTTAGAAGCAGACACTAGACCACAACAGCCACAAGAATATCGTGTTCATTAGGAAGATCAGGGTCTAGCTCTGAAGGAAGATGAGAGAGTGGGATGAAGTGGGAGACGTTCGTAGGAGCGGTTTGGTTTGGTTGGTTTTGGCTTACTTGCGCAGCATTGTTCGCTTTCCGAAGTCCTTGGGAGGATTCATTAGATTTGCTGATCCCTCCATTAATGCGGAAAGATTGACAGGAGTGCAGATGCTCCACGATTGATGTATTCGGCCAGACTAAGTCCGCATGTTGTTGTGTGTTGGCTTGATGCAGCTTTGTAAGAAGCCGTCTGGCGAGTCAAGCGAGAGCATGGATGCCAATTTGCCGACGGCAAGGGTATGCTCGGCTTGCCGGTGGACGTTGTCATCTCACCTTCCTTTTTAAACGAAAGCAAAATCTGAGCCGTAGGAATTTAGATGCATAATAGAGACGACTCAGAAGGCCTGTTCTTGGGCCTAGACCCTATACAAGGAAGCGGGCAAGGTTGGGCTGCAGCTTCCCGAAGAGGCGAGAGACTTGGCCTGCAGCTTCGTATGAACCAACATCATTGCGCCTACAGGTTTGTCGCTTTCTTATGCTGTAGACCGAGACGCGTATTGTAAGCCTGCAGAATATCATGCTGGCCCTTCCTGTGTTCTCGTAATTGTCCCGAAAAGCGAGCTTCACACTGGCAGGTTGCATAGGACCGTTCCTGAACGCATGCCTGCGGCGTTCAAACATACTGTGGGGCTATTAATTGATCCCGCCTCACGTGTTATGGTTGCTGACAGCTTTCTTTGATGACAGGCATTGGCTTTAGAAAACAAGAAGTAATGATGGTTGGGAGCTGAACTGTGCTCGGTTCTTCGGAACGCATTGACACGAGGATATCAGAGTAGATTCAAGCCATTTTCTAAGTGAGGTTTGCGCCAATCACTGCGTTGGAGACGCAGTCTTGTACCTCCCACGGATTTAGTTCGAAGCCTGAGTCCTGTCTAGGGTCTTCGCCATCAGGGACATTGCCTGGTAGGCTACCACCCGTTCGAGTCTTAGGCAGATCTGTTGGGTTCACTGCTGGATACGAGTCAGTATCAAGCGATAGTAGTTGGATCTGACAAGGTGGGAAGATAGTCAGTGAGCAGAGTTATGCCAGACAGCCACCACACTCGCAACACCAGGCCAGCCCTCTCCTGCGCACGTGGGAGAAAGGCGAAGGAACTGAAGCCCAAGCCATGGTAATGTGCATTGGTAGTCCCGCGCACGTAGGCATTGAGGCCGCCGGTCGCAACTGACGGCAGTTTGAGTTCGGTTGGGGGCTGGTAGTAGAGTGGCGGGCGAACCAAGGCCTCGCCTTCCATGATGGTGCTTATGGTCCGGCAAATTCCACCCTTACCGAGCTGACCACCACCGGCAAGGGCGCTATCGACTTTGTTCTTGCACAATAGGTGAAATAATTGTCACCAGAAGTCAAGCACTGGCTAGATTCAAGACTTGCTATCACTTATCAGCGATTGTTGACTCACTGGAGTGAATCTAATTTCTGCAAGGTTATTATGGATGTATTGGAAGCAAGATGGGCCGAAAAGTACTGTGCCATGGCGGGGATATTGGTATTTCGGCAGATATTGAGACTCTAGGTGTCATTCTCTCTTGGCCTGTTGCGGCAGTAGTTCCAATTGGTCTCCATCCAGGTAGGGACTTGCACGCTGGTTGCTGCCATATTATGTAGGATAAAACTTGGCAGACCCTTCACTGTGTTGGAGTTGCGGATCGCAGGCACCAGACAGGATAGCACTGTCCCGCGCTCCTCTTCCATGTGAATGGTGTCATAGGACGCCAACATGAATTGCTTGCCATGTGGTCAAAGGCGTTGTTGCGTTACTCTGTTGCTTTTGATTGTAATGGCCAGGTGGTGCCTGTGCAGAGGCGACTAGCGGATCCTTCGATCCTTCAATCCTTCATCTATGCAGACCCAATCTATTGGTAACAATAGCCCTCAAGCGCGTCTTTACGCCGCATGGAAATGACTTCGTACAGTGCTGGCCTGCTGAGATGGAGATGACCATGCTCTTGCTTTAGATTGTATTGCATTGAAGGTGTGAGGTGTCATTGCAATAAGGCTGCCAGCCTGAGGCATCGTGTCAGCGCACAGGGCGTGCATGAGGCTCTTTCCTAGCAATAGGAGCGCACCTGGACTGTACCAGGCAAAACATGGAACACCCGGCCTTCATCAAACCCTTCTGCTCACTAACCAGCGCCATGCAGCAATTGATTGAAGCGCGCACGATCGTAAGCCATGGCGTTTTGGCATTAAGGGCGTCCCAAGATTGACGACTAACCCTCAAGGTGGGAGGCGGAGAGTGTCCGCTCATTGGCTAATGAACGACACTGCCGCAGATGCTGGTGGGATTCTTGACTGGCATTAATGAACACCAGGTTGCAGCGAATAGTGCTGACCCCCGCAATTATAGTCTTCGAGGAGGCACATTGTGTGGGTCGTGGTGTTGGCTGCGACGTCCGCAGTTGGCGGCGTCTGTAGCAAGGTCAAGGGGTTTGGCTAAAGCCTCGTTACGATCTGCTGCAGAATCCTACCACTGAATATCCAGCCATGGCTTGACGCTTTCCTGGGCGAACCAGCATCGCTCATGTGAGATCCCGTCTTGACGGCAGGGAAGAAGTCGCAGAGGGATCTCTGCTGCCGAGAGGCTGCGTAGTCGTTTGAAACAGAGAGCCGCGGAGGCAGATGTCCATTTGATTTGTGTTTACCTGCAGACAACTCCCCGTTGCTGGTCCATACAGCTTGCGTGTAGAGAAGGAAGCCTGGTGCTAGTACACAAGCCAGAGCCCATGCCTCTGATCATGGTCTGACCCATGAGAAGAACCTTCGCATTTACAGTTGGTTGGCATCGTGTTAAGCGAGCGTTATCAGAAGTACCTTACAGTAGATTGGATCACTGCTCGGCCGAGACGGCTTTGAAGAGATACAATGATAGATTTGGGGGGGTTGAAATTTCCACGCCACTACGAAGCCGATTACCTATGTATTAAGGGGCAGAATGCATCTTCAACACCAGCCCGGCCTTACAAAGTGAGGTGAATTCAAGACAGCATATTCATTTGCAACAAGTACTACATATGTTTGTCGCGGATAGCCCCTCTGCGCCAGACCAGAGCGGTGTCGAAATAATCGATACCCCGACTCAATTAGCAGCAACATAGCACGCAAGCCAAGATAGTACTGTACTATGTGTCCACTCAGAGGGCAGTGACCGCATCACACAAGGTTGACGAATCGCGACCTCGCAAGAATTACCGCAAGCATACATAGCGCGACTCAGAACAGGTCGGCTTGACGTTTCCGGGCGATCTCTCTGAGGCCTATCTTCGATAGGCTCGAGACGAACATTCTCTGAAACTGGAGCGTCAAGTGGCTTGGATGAAGAACACGAGTAACGGCTAACGGGAGATTGCCGTAACCGTTGCGATGAGCCTAGTTAAGTTCTTCGTCGAGTGACCAGTCAGCAACACCTTTGTCTACCGTGCATGTGAGCTCGTATAGCAAGCAAT
This sequence comes from Leptoxyphium fumago, assembly GCA_001660795.1. NCBI lineage: Eukaryota > Fungi > Ascomycota > Dothideomycetes > Capnodiales > Capnodiaceae > Leptoxyphium > Leptoxyphium fumago. The sequence goes on from LSHF01000119.1 coordinate 64,133, forward strand.
GGCAGCGCACACACCCACAGAGAACGGACTAGTTTATCACAACGTGGATAATTTGGAGACAGATTTGGGACCCTTACAACCAGTGGTTTCTTCTTCAAGACCCTTCTGTATGAAGTCTAGTAGCAGATGTATCTTTGTTACGCCAACAACGCTGGGTGCGCATATCGGCCATGACACTCGGCATTCCTTTTGGTGGTACTTTGGAGCTGAACCTGAACCCGCTTTGGCATCCTGGTATCGTGTGGGTGACGTCTCAGGAGAATCCTATTTGCTCGCCTCGTGGCTCTAGGGTTTTGGCCCCAAAGGATTCAATACGTCAAGTTATTAAGCGCTCAAGGCCGGTCCTACAACGCAACACGGTCCGGTAGATCATCATCCTGCCAACTCTGTACTACCTGTGTACCAAGAAGTCGGCTTCTTGGCTTACAGGATCAACGGATCGAAGCACAACAGTGATCGCGCAGAGCAGAATCATACGCAGTCATCCTTTCATGTGTACGCAAATGGGCACATAAGCTGCTTAATTCGACATATCCTGGCCTATCGAGATCCAGCTCACCTAGAGACCGATCACACAGAGTCTACAACCCGCGCCGGAGGAAGCAAAGATTGCCGGCTTTATCTTCCGCGACTGAAACCCGCGCTTACTATTCATTTTCATACGAATCTTCATTAAATTCCAGATCAGGTAAGAATTCACGGCAAATGCCGCTGGACAAACCTGACCGCCGCATGGTGGGTGGCCCAAGTAAGAGGCATACACCACGCGCACGCCGCTTCTACGCACGCACGTACGCTTCAGCCTCGACGCCAGGTGATGAGAGCCCACCGGTGCAATGCGATGACCATGCGGCTAGATGGTAGCGGTGCAGCGACCCAAGTGCCTGGTCGTGAAATTCATTAGCACACCTGCGCAACCAACTCTCCTTTTGAGACTGTTTGTTGTCTTTCATCAGCCAAGTCGTACGGCTTTCTAGCCTACTGCAGGAAATGCTGTGGCTTGGTAAGGCCTCTTTGGAATTGGTTCACGGGGTCATCCCAACCCGTCCGGTTGATGCCGGGCCAAACTCCGCTGGGAAGAACGACAATGTAAGGTATTATGCACGCCTGTCGGCCCTGGGCCGCCACCTTGTTGCATTCGTCCTGGCTTCGAACGAGCACGCTACCCAGATTGGAAGGTTGCGATGCGTATGGTGGGCTGAATTGGCCGGGGTGGTCATGGCGGCATTTCAAATAGTTACACGTCCTCTAACGGCAAGTTCCATGCTGGTGTGCATGCGGCATGCCGCATGCGAGTGCAGCACGATGAGCTACCCAGTCAGTCCACGCTACGCCCTAGAAGCTGCTCGATGGGGACAAGAATGGGGCATGGCCGCATGTCGAACGATGCCCACTCTTCGGCCTCATCGTGGCGACAACCAGTGACCTGAGCACCAATTTAGGAACGTCAAAATGGTGCATATACATTCATGCCACATTGTTTATCACCCACTTCTTGGTTTATGAGTTAAAGTGCCCATGGGTGATGGGCCAAGACGGGGCAACATCAACCAGACGATCATCCGCAGTGGCATGACTACTGTAGTCCTTGATTTGCCTGAAGGAGTAACCTTTGCGAGGGGTGGTGGCCGTGGATAGGCGACCTGACGATGCTGCTGCTGCTGCGACTGCTACTGCCACTGCCACTGCCACTCTGCCACTGACGGTTGTCGCCAAGCAACTGGCGCGATCAAGCGCGCTAGGGCTGACTATTCTTGGAGCGGCTAGAGAGCGTGTTGTCATGCCATGGCCCATGTCCGGTCAATGGTGAGGTGAGGTGAGGTAAGGTGCTTGGTGTGGTGTGGTGGTGTGGTGCATTACATGGTGGTGCAGAGACACACTGTACTGACGAGGACCGCTGAATGCAACCAACCCACGCATACGCCAATCCTCGGGATGGACTAATCGAACGGACTGTAGTCTCTCGCCGTGTATAGTAAGTGGGTTATTCCTGTCCCCTCAGCAGAATGGGGGAGCAGCAGCAAGCAAGCAAGCCCCAAGTCATCATCGTGGAGGTCCTGAATCTCACTCCTGCTGGGCGATAGAATCCCACCACCGCGCATTGTCCACTTCACCTGATGAAACACTCTAAGAATAATCTAGTTCACCGGTCTTGGACTTCTGGCCCTTGGTGATCTGGCTCTTTTCATTCTGTTCCCCAAGCTGGCTGGGTGGATGGCCAGCCACTACTGATCGTCCAGTCGGAGATGGACTTGGACCCTCTCCGTCTCCTGTTCACTTCTCCTTCGGCCGATGAGCAGCTTGTGCTGCGTGTACTGCGTGTACATACTATACGTGTGCCTGTGCTATGGAGCTCCAGCCTCACCTTACCTCTTTACGACATTAGTCTACCACTGCTCCACCCGTCCACCCAGACATACTGTACACACACAAGCACAAGCACAAGCACCACCACCAGCTACCACATCCCCCTTCACCATTCCAGGCCACCGGCCCCCGATGCCAAGTCATCACCACTTCTTTATGGCTGTTACATTTGTTTTGTCTGCTCATATTTCGACCTAAAATTACAGACTGCTCGAAATCGTCAACCCCTCCGCCGATCTCTCGCTTCTTTGGTGGGTCGGAGACTTTTGACAGCCCTTCCCCTCCCCTCTGGAGTCCTTACCAGACACCACCAGCCCGTCGAATCTTGTCTGTTTGCAGCTGCTGTGTGGCCCCGTCAGGATAGCATGGCACGCGATAGTAAGCCCACTAATGGCCCTATATCAAGAACGTCGTATGTATGTACATACATACCTCCAGACGCTCGTGGTCAGGTTACGTAGCTATCAGTCACTTGATCAACCAATCTGATCTTCCAGTGGGCGATGCAGTCATGGCTGCTCAGTCACCCTGCCCTGCCCTGTTCTGCTGTGCCCTACCCTGCCACTTCCTACGCTCTACATATCTTTCCGTTCATTCTCTGGCAACGGCCTGTGTCAGCAAATGCCTTCCCGGGGAATGGTTCCTATCGCGGCAACAACAACAACAACATCGTAGACGCTGTCCATAATGCACGCCTCTCAAAGCGCCGTGTTGACCCGAGATAGACCGCTCCGCGTGTTGTAATCGCGGTAGACGCCGCCTGCCACTGGACAGGTCGGCTGGTCGCCTACATGCACAAGTGGGCGGGCAAGAGTTGGTGTATCGAAGCGCGCNGGCGNCCAAGGTAGGTAATACGTCGACAGTACCATAGACAGGACAGTACCGTAGACACCTGTATGCCTAGCGCAAGTCGAGGTCGTGTCCTGCTGCCCATTATGGGGTGGCTTGAACCACCGGGCCAAACTCGAGGCCTACGGCTGGAGGGTACGCCTCCGACCCATACTGTACCTACACCACACCCTCAGCAACATCCACACCCACACCCACGCTGGACTTGTACCCGTCACCGTCACTGTCACCGTCACGGTGGGCCTCATCCCGGACAGGGCTGGCTGTACGGTACTGGCATAACGATGATAATCATAATGCGCCAGTCCACGAGGCTAGCAGGGCTAAACGGCTCGGATGCTGGGCCGCACGCTCGAAGATAGCAGCAGGGGTTTGCTTCCTTCGCGCAGCCCCGAGCACCAATCCGCTAGCCTGATACTCGATAGCAAGTGTTGGTTTCTGGGTTCATCTTAAAACGTGCTCTACAGCCCCCAAGGCGCAGGCGACGGTACTAAAAACGATCGGCCTCATTGATGCAAACCCTAGCAGTCCGGCTCAATCGCTTCACTCGCTGCTATATCACTGCATGTCCGTCCTCTATGCAGACTCGTGGGATTAAATGTAAGTGATTCGCCTTGTTATACTTGCATACCGCATCCCTCTCCCCTTGCGGTTCAGAAGTTCCCCAACAGAGTGTTCATGTTTCGCTAGTCATGGACTCACCTCGTCAGCATCATAAATCATACTCGTCGACGACCATTCCAAGTCAGCAACAGCAGCAGCACTTCTACGACCAGAAACGACAATACCTTCAACAGCAGCAACACCAGCAACAACACCAGCACCAGCAACAACGACAACGATTACGAACAAACAGCTCCCTCTCCATCCAGTCAAACGACGGTCGGGGTGCCATTCGCAAACGCCTCTCTCCTCGATCTCGATCAATCTCACAGACGACAGCTGAACGGTTGCACGGCCTCGCCCTCGATCAGGCTGCCTCCGGTGCTGAATTCGTCTCAGCACCTCCCGCGTCAGCAGGTTTCTGGCTCACTCCAAGACACTCGCCTCAACCCAACTTCTATCCTGCACCGGCTGTCGAATCATTCCCTCAGTGGGCGATTCCAAGCCCACCTCGATCAGACTCCAGTGTTCCAAGTTTGAACGTCGATTCCAGTAGTGAAGAGACGTCATCGTCAACTTGCCCAACCACTAGCGACGACTTTCAGTTCGAAACACCGACAACGTCGGCCGAGATGAGGTATGCTAGGTCTTCACTCTGCCACTGTCGTTCATTTTCCTAAACTAAGAATCTCTTAGCTCCCTCGGGTTTTTGCTCCCTTCGCAATACGGCAACGAAGTGTATCAATCAGAGCCGAACAGTAAGTGATGCCTCATAGCTGTCTTGCTCAAACGAGCCTTTTGGTTATGATATTAACTAGTCCGCCAGACTACACAATGGATCAAAACTATCCACCAATGCGAATGCCTGCACAACGTCCTCCAGCGACGGAGGCGTCTAGTTACGGACAGACGATATCGTCAAGCCCAGCGCTGTATCAAAGTCGATCCATGTCGCAGGCTATCCCGAGAAGACACACAGGATTCACTCAGCAAAACCAGGCGGACCCCACAGCGTACGAGCACGCCTACCGGAGAATAAGTAACCCTTACGATCACCCTCAAGGCTATCCTATTCCTCAAACCCAATCAATACCGCCTCTCAGTGGACTGGCGCAACAGCAGAGCCCGCAGCCCTCCCCCGGCCTGAACTCATCCGCTCCGGGCTCGATGTCTTCCTACACGACCATGCCCAGTCGTTCCCCTAGTATGTACGACACCAACAGTATGTATGCACAACACCTGGCCTCTTCACCACCAACTAGCCAGATGTATCCCCCTACCCACCAAAGCATGGGCTACCACCAGCACCAGCAGCCACAACCGCAACAGCATCAACAGCCACCACCTCCGCCTTTTGTTGGGAACAGTGTGAACGAGGTTCTCACCAGACCGATGCAGAATCCTGGGGACTCTTCAGCGATACGGGTTTTGAACCAACGCCCGAAGCCCCAATGCTNGGATCATGGCTGCAATGGCCGTCAATTCTCTACTTTCAGTAACCTCCTGAGACATCAGAGGGAAAAATCAGGCACCGCTACGAAGTCTTATTGCCCGAAATGTGGAGCCGAATTCACCAGGACTACTGCTCGTAACGGTCACCTCGCGCATGACAAGTGCTCCAAGCAGCGTCAATCTTCAGAGGAAAAGTAATCAGCACCCTCACACCGTGTGAAGCCTCCATTGCGTTTTGTCAAACACCCGCATGGGACGATGGGGCAGCAGTCGATATCCCATCCCGTAGAACACATTCACTTGTACTTATCTACAATCATGTTTCCTGATGACTATGATAAGCATATTGCGCGAATCTAGACGCGTACAGAGCAAATAACAGTATACTCAGTCAATCCTCTCCAAGTCAAATGATGATTCCTTTTGCTACTTTCCGTCGTTACGGCCTTGTCTTATTTCTCATGCTACATTCGTTCCCGATGCGTAAAAACGAAAATTAAACACATTCTGCATTGCTCTTGGTAAACAAAGCACTCCGGACATCAAACATACGGCACCATAGAAGACGTCGTAGACAGATTCATGGCAACGTAGGAGGGAGCAATGGCCGCTAGACGGACCAATGCGCATGCATACTTACATCCAACCTCATACACACGGCACGAATGCACGTGGACTGACAAGCATTCTGCGACTGGGGCGAGAGCAGACAGGCAAGCAAAGCAAACGAGTCGGCCGAAGAGAAGAGGAACGGGAACAGGCCAGGGCACGGTGCAGGCGGTAGTACAGGGCATAGTACGAGACTATCGATACTATCGATACTATCGTAGCCTACTGTATGCGCCTAGAGAAAAGGGCCAAAAGTGGGACTTCTCATCATGACTAGCTACAGCAGAATTGGGTTGGGTTGGAAATTGTCTTTTTGCTTTCTTCTTAGCACCAGTTCGGCGTTTGTTTGCTGACACACTCGCGGACAGAATTGGCAGCGATATTTCCTTGAACTCAGCACGTCGAACATGCATCCAGAACATACCGTAGGTTGGTAATATTGATCAATCAAAGCAAGACGGGCAGGGATGGGCAATCTAGTCCCTCCCTGTCAAGCCTGTCTTTCGCTCAATCCGACTCCCTGCTAGCCTCCCTTTTCCCCCTCCTCATTAATACAACTGCGGATAGACGGCGGACCATATTCTCGCGCACCGCTATTGCTGCATACACACATGCTGCACACATCAGCATCCTCATCCACACCTAACATCCGCATAATGATCTTCCGCTCCTGCACAAGGGGCCAGAATCCAGAAGTCATAGCTTCTTCGTCCTTCGCGCCGTTCTTGCTGCTCCCAACTCCACCTGCGCTCGCCTGATGCTGAAGCTTATTTCACTGCCCTAGACCATGTATTTTCGACGCGAACCGTTGTATATCAGTGCTAGAATGACTTCGGATAGCTCAGGATTGGTGGTCTCTTGAATTACTGGTCACGCCTTGTCGTATCGTATCCGCCGGCCATTGATCTACTGATGGAGTGAGTCAGTGAAGCAAATAGAGCGGTCTCGTCATGAGCCTCCCGGACTTCAGCTGTTGCAGACCCTACCATGGACGTTCTTATTTGGTGGGATAGCAGATGAGCAACGTCACAGTCCGGCTCCTACTGATGACGACGACGTAACCTATTGTATCACAATACGCACAGATTTCGGCTTTTACTTCGACTTTCATTTGTCCTCGACCAGAATTACAATCCGGCATCCCGACAATCTGATACGCGCCTATGCATATTTCGGCCACAGAGGCGTTCCATACATGCAGCACACGTGCAGTACAGCATACTGTCCCGGTCGCCCCATGCTTATGTACATCTACCATGTCAATGCAGGACCAATCTAAGAGCTTCGTTCTCACCCAACCAACAGGATGTCATAATCACCACCGCCACCACCAACATCTTAAACATTCGACGGCCTGTCATAGGCTGCTACGGTCTGCCGGCCCATGGCCTGTCATGATCCTTTGTAGAAAGCTCTGCCTGGTAAGCCCTCGTGTCGTTTCCTGCAGGCTGCCGATTGGAGGATGACCAAGCATTTTCCTTTGCCTTACCAGATCCGAACCTTGTTTATAATGTTTGATGTTGATATCCATCGGCACCTGGGCGCGATACTAAAGAACATGCATGAAGTCCGGCCAAAGCCGCCAGCCTCAAAGGCGATTTGGATTATTATTCAACGAGTCCTGATCATAGTTCAAGGCAGAACGCGCATCCCTGATATGGCTGATGGGTTCAATACAAGCGAGGGGTGGAGACAGAACCATTGCTAAACCCTTGATCCAAGTCTAGCTTCCTAACCAATGTGGTCCTAAACATTCTGTAAAAGGTCTAGTGGTCGACTCGACACGGCCGCCGATTGAGATGGTCGTCAAACCGTTATGGCCAAGACCCGAGAGCGATCTTTGGGGATCCAAGCAGTCTGTAGCAAGAAGGCCTGCATCTTTGACCAGGCGTAGCCTAGCTGCAGGCTCAGAGGAAGCATTACTGTTGTATGTGATTGTGATGTATCTTCACCTGTTTCATCGAGTATGGATAGAGGACAAGGTCAGTCGCATCGTCCTGGGCGTCAAGCTGCTTTACGCCGTATGCGGGTGGCTGCCTTCGCAGAGCTCTCCCGGTTTACTTGTCCCACTTGAGCCTTTTCGCTTCTCCCGGTTGGCCCAAACCTATCGAATTCGCCTATTCGATCTGCTGATTGGCCGATCTTATGCTCGGCTTGCAGATGATGTTATGCTTGTCTGGGACGCTGATGCATGCTCGCGTCTCCCGACAACAGTTGGTTCGGTCTCGTCTGCCTATCATGCGTCCGGCCTCGTTCCAAACCTGATTCATGGAGGGGAAAGGGGARSKGTACGRKAMTKRTRWSAGCGGCAATCTGAGGGGAAACGGCAATGGAGTCGAAGAGGTAGATTAGAGTGAATCGGTAAAGGTATCTCTGAAGATCGAAAAAATGCACGGGCAAAAACCCATCCAGCGCTTCCCAAAGACGAA